>JANUWF010002576.1:0-192417 GCA_026120185.1 Voacanga thouarsii
AATATTTATATATATGTATGTATTAATATATATATATATATATGTGTGTGTATGTATGTATTAATATATATATATATATGTCTATTAATATACGTATTAATAGATAACATATTGATATATATATATATATATATTAATATTAATAGTTATACATACATATATATATATATATATGTCTTAATACATGTAGACATACACATACTAATATAAATAAATATGTATATATGTATATATATATATATATATATATATATATTAATCTCCATATATATATATATATATCTATGTGTGTGTGTTTGTATATTATACGTACATATTATGTATCTAAAAAGAATCATAACATATATATATGCAATATTAATATGTATATATATATATATATGTACATATATACATAATGTACATATATATTTATGTGTGTGTATATATATACATACATATAGATATGTGTATATAAATATGTATTTGTACGTAGATATGTATGTGTATATATATGTATGTTTATATATAAGTTTATATATGTTTTAATATATGTGTATATATGTATATATATATATATATGTATGTATATAAATTTATATTTGTAGATATGTATGTATATATATATGTGTATAGATATATATCTATATATATATATATATTTATATATGTATGTATGTATGTATGTATGTATGTATTAATATATATATATATATATATATTTATTAATACATGTAGGCATACACATACTAACATAAATAAATATGTATATATGTATGTATATATATTAATCTCTCTCTCTATATATATATTTATGTATGTGTGTGTGTGTATATATATATATATTTATTTATTTGTTTGTTTATTTATATTTATATTATATGTACATATTATGTATAAAAAAAGAATCATATAATATATATATGCTATATTTATATATATACAAATATATATTAATATTCTAAAAAAATCATAATATATATATATATTACTTATATATTTATATAAATATACATAATATATATCTATATATATATAAGTACATATTATGTATCTAAAAAAATATTATATTATAAATATATTATATAATTGAGATAAGGTGAAAATATGCACAAGAATTCACGTAGCCTAGTGGTGGAGCACTTACTTTCCCACAAAAAAGATGCGGGTTCGAGCCCTGCGTGCAACAATAATTTCAATAATTATTAGCGATGGATATTGCGACGGCCTACCGGATCGGTTCTGGGTTGGGGCTAGGCCGGGTCGGGGCAAGTGGGCTGCCTGATCGGGTCAGAGCCGATTTAATAATTAAAATTTCGACAACCGTCGCAAAACCCTCGCAAATCCGTCACTAAAATGCCATCAAAAATTTAATAAATAATTTTTTAAAAAATAAAAATTTGATAATTAGTTTTTTAAAAAAATTAATAGTTCGTCACAAAACTGCTGCTAAAATTCAATCGCAAAACCGTCGCAAATTTAATAAAATTGTCACAAAACCCTTGCTAATTAGCGATGGTTTTGCAACGCCATGAAAACTCTTTCTAATTGCTACACAAAACAATTCCTACACAAAACAACACGTAAAATGAGGTAGGGTGAGTAGTCATCTAAACAAAATTCTCGACAGATATAGCATGAAGTGACAAGAAAATATATACGTTTTCACCACTCATCACTTCCTCCATAAGTTAGGTCAACTAAATTTTCTAGGCTAGTAATTAAAATTATATTTGTGTTACTATTATCAAAAGAAATTGAACAAAAAATTGTGCATCATACCATATTCTTCTAAAATAATAATTGCTATTTGACTATTATTTTAAGCTATTTGCAGATCATCAAACACTTACTAGCTAGCAAATTTTTACTTTTCTATTGTGATCTATCCAATGAAATGTAAGACCTATATATGAATCAACATGCCAATTATCACCCTAATTATTACCATCTGAAACAAACTTAATGGGCATTTGCATTAAAGTTTAATTTATTATTTCTTATCATCCTATACAGTTAAGTAGTGTACATGTAAAGATTGTCCAAGTAAAACATTGACAATAGACTTGCATATTATACTTATTAAAACATTATTTTAATCCAAAACAAAAGAAGAAATCTTCAATAGCTACCATTTTACTGAGTTATTATTAATTAATTTATTCAAAATATTTAAATAAATCAGTAGATAGTGGTACAAAGGGGGTGAGAGTGTACTTAGGATAGATAATGATACTATTTATATGACTGGTTTGTTTAAAAATATTAATAACTAATTTTCTATTCTTTTAAAGATATAGTCACAACTATATTTAAGAGGTTTAGCAACTATATAAGATTATATTATTGTTGATGTCAACTTTGCCGAGCCGACGCAACAGTTACTTCGAGCCGATGCCGATTTGATAAATGAGGATGAGCCGATAAAGTCAACCTTTTCGAACAGCCGATAGCCATGGTCAACATCGGCACCGCGGAGCCGATAAGAAAAAACAAACAGAATCCTGATCTTTCGGCGCAAGGGACCCTGCACGATCGTTGGGAACATTCTTGGGCTTGAAGAAACTCCACGATCTGTTTGTGGTTCATTTGCAGCAAGTATAAAAAGAGGAGCATCGCCCACAAGGAGGGGGGATCAAACCATCAAATCAGCAAAGTTCAATTTCATTTTCTTTTTCCTCATCATCATTTCCAGCTTTCTAGTCTAGGATTTTGTTTCTTTACAGCTTTCTTACTGCTTTGTTCTACTTTCCCTTTACCAGCTTTGTTTACAGTCTTTTTTACAGTTTTTGGTTCATACTTTCGATATCAACTTTTTCTGTACTTTCCATTGAGATGATCTGTATAAATATCATTCCATGTTCCAGAAAAGTCCTTCCGTTTAGCCTTCTCAATTGACCTTCTCGAGCCCTTTCTTTAGTAAGCTCAAGGAACTCGATCCCTGATTCAAAAAAGGTCCGATACCATTTGCTGTTACTCCCTGTCAGATCGTTTGTGTTTGTCGGATATGAAGCCGATTCCCGTTTGCATCGGTTCCTTATTTTCACAGCAACACAGATTGGCACGCCCAGTGGGACCCGAAGGTCAGTATTCGTATGCTATTGCCGTCAAGACGCATAATGGCGAGCAATCCACAACAACCACAGGCACTGGAGACATCTAAGTGACCCCCAATCCGTGCCCTCCGGGGAGTCTGTGATCTGGCAGTTACCGGTGGTACTCAGGGTACTACTGGGAGCAAGGGGGGTAGTCATCACCCCTGGCGTCTCAGTCGACGTCCACCTTACTAATTGCCATTCGACATACTATGGAACAGTGTACTGGTGAACTCTTACAGGGGCTTATTCCACAGTTTGCTACTATTTTCTGACCTTTGCTTCAGAATGAGCTACAGCAGTTTGCGCAGAGACAAAGTATGCAACCCTTCACTTAGCCCTCGGGGTATCCTGTACCAGGGACCAACATGGCACCAGCATACCCCATGCCGTCGGCTGATGTTGCACCTACTTATGGCTCAGTACACCTCTTGCGAAAAGACACATCCTTCCCAGCCACTGGGTGGCACCAAGCTCCAGGAATGGTGAGTCAAAACACGTTCCCAGTCGAAGCATTTCCTGGTAGAAGTCTGGGCCTAACAGCAGGGTTACCAATGACATATGAAGTGGTCCCCACCTATGCTAGGGGAAACATGCCACCTTTCGGGGGGCAATCACATTACCCTGCGCCGTACCCTCCTGTATATCCGTCAGTCACAGCGGCTAACCTAGGGTAGGGCACCGGCAGCACTGAGCCCTCCATAGGGCAAGGTCCCCAGCCTGTCATGTAAAGCCCCTCACTTCAGTTTCAACAGACGTACCAGCCAATGGATATGGTAATGCGGCAGACACGAGATCGGCTTATATACCAAAAGCCTTACCCCGAATGGGTGGATTCCATGGCCGTGCTCCCCCGAGGGTACAAGTTGCCAGAGTTTTCAATATTTTCATGCGAAGACAATAAGTCCACCATAGAACATATCGGAAGATTCACAACACAATGTGGTTAGTTGGGAAACAATGACTGGCATAAGTTACAACTGTTCTCATTATCATTAACAGGAGTAGCGTTCACATGGTATGCCAATCTAATGCCTAATTCCGTATGTTCCTGGGTGGACATGGAAAGAATGTTCCACCAACGTTTCTTTAAGCTTATACCGGAAATCTCCACTGCAGACCTTTTGGCCACAAGCAAAAGGGATCAGAAGATGTGGCAAATTTATCGAACGTTTCCGACAAACCAAGTCCAAATGTACAACCCAATTGCCTGAAACAGAGTGTGCATGAATCGCCATTAGTAGGATGCATTCGCAGCTCAAAGAACGACTCATTCTCCAAGACTTCTCGGATTTATCTCGATTATTGTCTTATGCTGTCCGAATAGAAGAGATTATCAAAGAGAAAGAGAAGAGACGTTCTGTCAAGTTATCTCATGGCCAAACAATGATATCCGTCATAGATGATATTAACGAGGAGGAAGAAGAGCAGGTCGGCGAGGTGATGGCAGCAGAGTTGGTAAAGGGCGCATCCTATATGTGTCCTCACTTGAAACCCGGCAAGGGAAAGAAGGAAATGGCCACATCAGGAACCACCTATTCTTTTGACGTTTCAAAAGCGGAACAAATCTTCGACTAATTGGTGGCTGACAAATAAATTCGCTTGGCTTATGGACACAAGATTCCCAATCCGGAGGAATTGAAAGGGAAAAGGTATTGTAAATGGCATAACTCTTTCTCTCACAGTACTAACAGTTGCATTGTCTTCAGGAACATCATTCAGAAGGCTATCCAGGATGGGAGATTGAGGTTTGCAGACAAAAAGGAAGAGACTCTGGTAGATACCGACCCCTTTCCGTTAGCCGATGTGCACATGTTGCAAATAATGTATGGGAAACAAGAACAACATGTAGGGAACAACAAGCATGGGGAAACAGGGGAAGCATTCCAGAGATTGGACGGTAAACTATCGGTTTTCACCCGTTTATCTCCTCCTACTTTTGCGGCACACTTCCATAGCAAGGAAGGGAAACTAACAGTACAGGTACCCCAAAAGGAAATGTTTCTGCATAGTCGCTATTCCCAACCAACAAAGACCCAAAAGAGGAGAGAGAAGCAGAAGCGGGCGCAAGAAAGGGGACTGTTGGATACCTGGGTTGAAGAGCAACTGGTCCCAGATAATGGCCAAAATATGCTTAGCATCTTGCTGTCCAACTTCCGAGCTACTTCTTATCAGAAGTCCATGGAAGAGGATTTTCATACTGAAGAAAAAGCCGCCGTGGAGCTGGTAGATGTTCAGATTTCCCCAGAGGGGATGCTTTTTCCTATTCCGACAGCCTAAAATACTAACCATCTCAGGCCTCTGTACATCAAAGCCCATGTCAATGGCAAGCCACTTACTCAGGTTTTTGTTGATGGTGGAGCCGTTCTAAATGTAATACCTTTCTCCACCTTGAAACGGCTGGGGAAAGACAAGTTGGATTTGTCCCCTACCGATGTGCAGATGGTCAATTTCACTGGAGAAGCAGCTGCGGCAGAAGGAGTGATCACTTGTGAAGTCACAGTCGGGTCCAAAACCAGTAAAGCGGTCTTTTTTATAATTGATGCAAAACCAGCCTATTCCGTTTTGTTGGGCTGGGATTGGATTCATGCAAACCGTTGCGTACCGTCCACTTTACACCAGATGATGTTAATCTGGGATGGGGAGCAGGTGGAGTAAATCTCAGCCGATCCTAATCCGTTTTCAATCGAAATCCACATGAACGAGGCTTTGTTCTATCATCCGACATTTGATCCAAGCCAATACGCCAAGCTGACAATGGCCCATAATTTGATCACTACTGAGGAACCAAGCGACTTACGACCGGAAGATCTAGAAGTCCAACGAGCTCCCGGCTTCATTGCTCAAGATCCATTGATAGAAGTAGATATAGGAGAAGCAAGGGAGAACAAAACAGCCAAGGTGAGTTTACACTTGACTATGGAGCAAAGGGATAAGATAACCTGTCTAATCCGCAGGTACAAAGACTGTTTTGCATGGGACTATCATGAGATGCCAGGATTGGACCGAGGCATTGTGGAACATCGCTTACCTGTGAAAGAAGGCTTTAGACCCCATAAACAGCCAGCAAGATGAATTAACCCTGCATTGCTACCCAGGATCAAGGAAGAGGTGGAGAGATTACTTTGGTGCGGATTCATCCGTACGTGCCGATATGCAGAGTGGGTATCTAACATCGTGCCGGTCATTAAGAAGAACGGTCAGCTACGTGTTTGCATAGATTTCAGAAATGTGAACTTGGCCACCCCGAAGGATGAGTATGCTATGCCGATGGCTGACATGTTGGTAGATTCCGCTGTGGGTAACCAGTTTCTAAGCTTTATGGATGGCTATTTAGGGTATAACCAGATATTTATAGCTGAAGAGGATACGCACAGAACGGCTTTCCGCTGCCCAGGGTCTATTAGTTTGTTCGAATGGGTGGTCATGCCATTTGGTTTAAAGAACGCTGGGGCCACCTTTCAACGGGCCATGAACCTCATCTTCCACGACCTTATCGGCAGCACCATGGAAGTCTACATAGATGATTTGGTCGTGAAATCCCCCAGGTTCCTTCAACACTTGATCGACTTGGAGTAAGCTTTCCTCCGGATACGTCGGCACCATTTGAAGATCAATCCAGCTAAGTGTGCTTTTGGAGTTACGGCCGGAAATTTCCTTGGGTTCTTAGTACACCAAAGGGGGATTGAGATAGATCAGAACAAGGCTCGGGATATTCTACAAGCAAGACCACCTCAAACGAAGAAAGAGCTACAAAGTTTCCTGGGGAAGATAATTTTTTTACGACGGTTTTTGGCAAACGCCGCAGGTAAACAAAAGGTATTTTCGCCGTTGCTGTGATTGAAGTCATCTCAGGAATTTATCTGGCAACCTAAGCATCAGGCAGCGTTTGATCAAATAAAGGTAGCTCTATCACATCCACCAGTGTTAGCACCTCCACATAACCAGTCGCCCATGAAGTTATATATCTCAGCTGCGGATGAGTCTATCGGCAGTTTGCTAGCTCAGGATGACCAACAAGGAATAGAAAGGGCAGTATACTACCTTAGCAGAAATCTATCGGATACAGAGACCAGGTACACTCCTATTGAAAAGCTATGCTTATCTCTCCATTATGCATGCACAAAGCTGGAGCATTACTTGTTATTTAGGGAAGTATATATACTCTGTAAGATAGATCTAGTCAAATTCTTGTTGAATCGCCCTTTACTAAATGGGCGATTGATGAAATGGGACGTCAAATTACATGCTTTTTCTCTAACGTATGTGCCACTGAAGGCAGTAAAGGGACAAGCTGTTGCAGATTTTTTAGCTGAACATCCTTCACTAGAGATACCGCAAACGAATGAAAACAAGCCACAAAGGTACGTTTCTTTGAAACCATGGGTTTTACAGTTTGATGGCTCAAGCACCCTACGGAAGGCTGGTATTGGCCTGGTTCTGGAATCTCCGAGTGGACAGCAGGGCCAGGTTCACTTTGAATTAAAGAAGGGGACAACTAACAATCAGGCGGAGTATGACGCCCTGTTGTTAGGGTTACGGATTCTGAAGGCACTGAAAGCTCAAGTAGTCAGAATTGTAGGAGATTCTTAAGTGGTTGTTCGACAAATAGTAGGAGATTATAAATGCACTTCCCTATTGTTGTTGGGAAAGTTGCAGGAGGTAAAAGGACTATTGCAGCCTTTCCGCGGATGGGCCCTAGATATCATCAGAAAAATCTATCCACCTTCAACAAAAAGGCATTCATTCATATTGGTGGCAACAGATTACTTCACCAAGTGGGTGGAGGCGCAACCATTGATCAACGTGACACAAGCAGCGGTCATCAACTTTCTCCGACAAAGCATTCTATTCTATTTCAGAATCCTAGAGACAGTCACAATGGATCAAGGAACGGTGTTTACAGGGGATCAGGTACGTAATTTTCTAACTTAGTTTAAGGTTAAGTTGCTTCACTCTTCTCCTTACTACGCACAGGCCAACGGACAAGCAGAGGTAACAAACAAGACCCTAATCGGCTTGATCCGTAAGGCAGTAGAATACGATCTAAGGAAATGGCATGAAACATTGCAGGAGGTATTATGGGCCCATCAGAATGCAGCTAAAACTGCTACTGGGTTCACCCCGTTTAAACTAACCTATGGGCAGGATGCTGTGCTACCTGTTGAGATATCGTTGTAGTCAGCACGGATAGCCTACCAGCATGATCTAACGGCTGAAGACTATCGGATGGCTTCGGCATTAAGCCTAGACCAAGTTGAGTTGGACCGTTGGGTGGCCTTGGAGAACATAAAACAACACAAGGAGAAGGTGGCAAGGGCATACAATCGGAAGGTTCGAGAAAGACATTTTCAGGAAGGAGACATGGTTTGGAAGACTATTCTCCCTGCTGCTCCAAAAGATCCGAAGTATGGTAAGTGGTCTGCATCCTGGGAAGGCCCATTCTTAGGAATGCAAGTTTTTGATGGAGGAGCTTACCGCCTGATGACACCCGATGGAAAGGAGGCGGGTCGAGCAATTAATGGTAAGTTTTTGAAGCGATACTACCCGACGTTCTGGGAAGGGGCTAGCGAAAAAAAAAAAAAAAAAAAAGAGAAGGGGCATCTTCTTAAACAGAGACTTTGGTTTCCATATATTGAGCTGATCACAAGAAACCGACCAGATGGCCATAGATATCAGTACAAAAAAGAAATCAGCTACTATCAGAAGAGGCGTTGGGCAACAGCAGTAGCCGATATGGAATAATCGCTAGCCGATTGTGGTCTTCTGATTCAGGGGGTGCTGGGCTAGCCGGGGCAGTTCTCGTTGGTTGCCGATCCAAAATTGGGAGCTCTATCCCAGCCATTTCAACCTTAGGTTCAGTACCACCCTCGGGGGGCAGGGCCACCTCATCAGCATCTGTCCTCGGAGCTCCTGGATCGGCTGGCAAAGGGGCAGCTTCTTCAGGGTGGGTACCGAAAAGACCTGCCTCATCAGTAGCCGAGGGGTGTAGAGCTTTGTTCAGCTTGGCTGTGAAGCGGTCCCACCCGGACTTCATCTCTTCCAACAAGGCGGTTGAGTTTGATAGTTCAGCTTCAAGCAGTTACTCTTCCGCCTCCAGCATTAGGCGTTCGTTGTGATGCTTAAGAAGGGAGTCTTCAATAGGTTTTGACCATCTCCTGGAATCCTTTATCTGATGCAAGTCTCTGCTCCAGAGTTCTTTTTTTAGAGGCAAGCTCTTTCTGGATCTCTGACAGTTGATGTTCGAGCTACTCAATTTTGCCAATTCCTTCAGTAATGTCGGCTCGTAGAAGTGAAAGATGATCCAAGGATTCCTGGCAATCTCTCTCGGCAAATGCGGTATTCTCTCGATGCAGTTTCAAGAGTTCTAGTTGTTGGTGCGCTTCATCCCGATGGCGTTGTGTATCGGATAAGAAGCGACCCGTGAAATGCATCTGCCCCAGACACCCAATTGCCAGGTCCCAGAGCATAGGGGGCATGCCGGGGTCATTTGACTGGAAAATCCGTAGAAGGGCATGACTTACATTGTCCAGGGTGGCCCACTCAGTAGGCAAGGAAGCCCCGATGAGGCTATCAAGGAAATCCAACGCCGAAGCCAATGTCGGCATTGGTAGAGAAGCAGTAGTTGTTCTGGCTTCCTGGCTGGGAAGAGGCACCGTTGTCTCAACATCTACGGCCACTGATTGCTTTTTCGGCCTTGGCGGAGCAGGGGATGGACTTGTTGGAGTTGGAAGTTCAGCCGATGAAAGGTCTGCTGCTGATGGGGGAGCCGATGTGCTAGCCGTTGGGTGATGTGCCGTAGTAACCTCCACCCTGGGGGTATCTGCCATTGGTGGGACAACTCTCTCGGCTTGCTTTTCGGCTAAGGAGCTGAGCGGAATGTTTTCCTCCGAGTCAGAGGAAGTGTAGATGACTACCGGACGGCTTATCCTTTGTTTGCGCCTCTGCAAAAAGAAAGGGTTGTGTTGATAATCAGACAAACAATTTTTGAACATCAAGGAAGCTAAAAAAGGGGGAGAAAAGGAAGGATCGATAAAGGCAAACCTTGGACACGGGAGGAGTCAGCGTGTCATGCCTCATTTTGGATCGACGGAGTAAGGACGGACCCTCGAACTCTTCTTCTTCCTCCTCCGGAATCACACGAGCAGTAGCAGTGGTTCTCTACACCAAGGGAGTTTGTAAGGTCGGCATTTTCACATGACTAACAGGGTTTTTTACCTGTTTCCCTTTCTTAGCCGATGAAGGTGGTTCAGGCAAAGAGGCAACCGATCTAGGGAACCACAGAAGCCAGACGCCTATGGGGGCAGAAAATAGGGCCCCACTCAGTAGCCTCCACCATAAATCAAAGTTTGGGGAGGTCTCTATTACCATCTGGAAGGGTTTAAACTCAAAGGACCTTAGAATGATCTAAGTGCGTTCGGCTAAGGTGTGTACATCTTCAGCTGATAACACCAGTTTTACAATGAAAGAGGAAACATGCCCTGGATCGGCGGGAATGTCCTGTATCAGCCCGAGAAACAATGAGGATTATACCGCTCGCAGGAGGTCTTAGCGCTCCGCTCTCCAGGTTTGGCCCCCAAAAGAATTTCCCGAAGGCACAGAATGCGGGCCCATAAAGTGTCTTGTATGGCCTCGGGGCTTTCTGATAGGTTTCTCAACCAAAGAGGGCCCTCTTGGCGAGCAGAGTATGGGAAGAAAATGGCGTTGTGAAAGTCTCGACAACGGTAGAGGTACGAGACAATGGTTTTGGCGGAGGCAGAATTGGTGGGGACCCGAAGGAGCCGATAGCCGGTCGCCTGCTCAGAAGAATCTGCTTGGGTGCCTGCAAGTCGGCTAACGCCAAAATTAGATAAGTATTGATACAGCCAGAGTTGGGCAATCCAGAGTGGGCCCCCTAGATTGGTCGGATCCTCCCCGGCGGAAAGAGCAGCCATTAGTTGATTGATGGTACGGTAAACTAAGGCAAGGACCAGAGAGGTAAGATCGTAGCGCCTCCTGCTCCTTAGGAGAGTCGATACGTAGTATCGGTACTCATTACTGATGCCGGCAGAGTGAGAATAGATGATGTATTTACACAACCACAGCCATAAGAAGGCCGCTTGTTCTTGATTGGAAGGAGTGTCCTCTACCCCTCTTTGTGTGCTGATGAAATTGCCGTATGAAGAAGAGGCCTTGTTTAGACAAGCCTCAACGGCAGGCAAATTTTCCTCGTCATGAAGCTTCGGGATTTCATTGCCCTCACATCGGAAGCTGAGAATGGTGTAAATATCAAGAATGGTGGGAGAAAACATCCCGTGCGGGAAAATGAAGCCGTTGATCGCCGAAGACCAAAAGGGTAGGATGGCGGCAAGCAAGTTACAATCAAACGCCATCTCAAAGTCAGTCATCATGATGGTGTCCACAATGCCCCATTGCATCCAAATAGCCATAGTAGCAATCTCGCCATTCTCGGTAGTTTTTAAGTTTGCGGGGCTAATGGCGGAAAGAAGAGGGAAGGTTGGCAGTCGTGAATGTGTCTTGTTGCAGAGGGAATGTGAAATTAGCCGGCAAGACAAACCGCAGGTGTTCAACGGTAACCTCGGCAGGTAGGAGGCATGGACCCAAGGCAAACAGCCTGGCATCGGCTTGGACCAGGGAAAGGATACTCTTATCGGTAGAAGTTGCCATTGTGATGTTACTTTTACTAAAGGGAAATTCACAGTTTGCAGGAATTTGGGCAAGAAGATAAAGAGTCGACGAGTTGCTCAGGCAGTAGAGTTCTGAAGGAGATAGAAGTTGTAAGGAGTAAGGAGTTCTGACAGGGGACCACCGAAATTTATAAGGAAGTTTGAAATGGAGCCGTTCGCGGGTTATAAGGCCGCGGCGTCACAAACCTTCCATATTGTTCAGGACGTTTCGATTCTGTCAGAAAACGGACGGCTACCATTAATAGTTGTACGATTCCCATCATTTCGATGATTCGCGTCCACTGAAACAATGGGACTCGGGGGGCATGTGTTGACGTCAACTTTGCCAAGCCGACGCAATAGTTACTTCGAGCCGATTTGATTAATGAGGACGAGCCGATAAAGTCAACCTTTTCGAACAGCTGATAGTTATTGTCAACATCGGCACCGCGGAGCCGATAAGAAAGAACAAACAGAATCCTGATCTTTCGGCGCAAGGGACTCTGCACGATCGTTGGGAACATTCTTAGGCCTGAAGAAACTCCACGATCTGTTCGTAGTTCATTTGCAGCAAGTATAAAAAGAGGAGCATAGCCCACAAGGAGGGGGGATCAAACCATCAAATCAGCAAAGTTCAATTTCATTTTCTTTTTCCTTATCATCATTTCCAGCTTTCTAGTCTAGGATTTTGTTTATTTACAGCTTTCTTACTGCTTTGTTGTAGTTTCCCTTTACCAGCTTTGTTTATAGTCTTTTTTACAGTTTCCGGTTCATACTTTCGATATCAACTTTTTCTGTACTTTCCATTGAGATGATCTGTATAAATATCATTCCATGTTCCAGAAAAGTCCTTCCGTTTAGCCTTCTCAATTGACCTTCTCGAGCCCTTTCTTTAGTAAGCTCAAGGAACCCGGTCCCTGATTCAAAAAAGGTCCGATACCATTTGTTGTTACTCCCTGTCGGATCGTTTGTGTTTGTCGGATACAAAGCCGATTCCTGTTTGCATCGGTTCCTTATTTTGACAGCAAAAATTATACATTATATAGTTTTCTCAAGAAAAGCTCTTTTTAATTTTTTATGTCTATAATGTTTTTAATTTATTAGCAATTGTTGTAGATCTTATTCGCTAGACTTAACAACATTTCGATCTTTTTAACGGTTGTGATACTTATGTACTTTTCATTTAGATACCGAATAAATTTTAAAGTCCTATACTCTCGTTTTCTTTGTTTTCCAACCATCTATTATTTTCATTCCGACAATTTTTTGCATCTTTGTTTCAAATTTTTTATTTCACATCAACTTTATAGCAATTGCAATCGTAATTCTTTTTTCTCTTGATAATAAATTTATTTTACATTTCTAATATAGGATTTCATGTAACTACATTCAAGATTTATTTGATAACCTCACTATAAATGTGTATCTGTAACTCCTCCACTCCATTATGTAGAAAATCATGCAATATTTTGAAAACTAATTATTGTAGCAGTTAAGAAATTTAATGAGTTCATAATAAACTAAGATTCATCGGCTGAAGCATTTGCTTCAATGTTGGATTCCAATTTACATATTATGCCTTGTTACCGAATAATTGTACAGCAATCCAAACATGATCGAAAGAAACCAAACCCATATGGCATTTGAAAAGAAAATTACCAAATTTCTGTTTCGGCGATATTATTAATTACATTCAGAAGCAAAAGAACAGAACGAAGAATTTTTCTAAATGTATATCACCAATACATCCAAAATTTTCAATTGTGATGATTTTTATTATTTTTTTCTTGTTGATCTTTTTTCGCCTGTTCTGCAACGATCCTCCGGCTTTCAATCTCTCATGCGTCCGTCTTTTGGAAGACATGATTTGCAAACTAGTTGTCCATCGACATAGTCACATCTCGGACATTTCTGTAACCCTTTCATCCGCGAATCATCCGCAGCAGTATTATTAGAACCTAGGAGGAGCATTCCACGGCAAAGAATTAGTATGCCTCTCGTTGTAGCCATCTTGGGAAATAATGAAGAAGCCTACACACTCCCTCTTTTTTCTTTTTCTTTTTCTGGAACGGATGATTTGCTGCTTGGCAACAATTAGTTTTTCTGGGAATGTAGGATTATATTATAAGACAGAATTAAGCCATTTAATGGTTGGAATCAACTAAAACTGGTACCATGCATTTGATGTGAAGAAGCACCTCAGTTGGCATTAGAAGCGGACCAGCACTGCTAAATAGTAGAGCTTAATTGTGTAGCTAAATCTTCAAGTTTTTGGGATAACATTTATGGGTAATGATATAACGGTCACGCACTTATTTGTTTTCAGTCATGTAATTTGAGATTCGAAAACTTCTTGTAAAGTTTCATTGAGAAATTTTCATATTTCACGACATTGAGGATTTGAAGAAGCGAGCTGCCTTAAATTTTTTCTCTTTATAATTTCTTATTGACAAAGTTTAATAATTGTGTGCGTATAATATCACATATAATAGATATACTAATTTTTCTGAAGATGGACAGTCTTTTATGTTCTGAAATATAAATATTAATATTTTAAAGTTATAGTTCAAGACACATCTTAAATGTATGTAAAGTATGACTATTCACATTTAATATCTCATTATATATATATATATATATATATATATATATATAACACTGCACAACAAATTTTTAGTGCATAGCATGGTTATGAGGCTGTTTTCAACTTTTAATTTTATTAAATGGGCCTTAATGTGGAAAAAATATCTACGAAATTTGGATTCAATGCCAAGTAGCTTCTTTTATTCTTTTCAATTTTGTATTTTTATATTTTTAAATATTCTTATTTGTTATTATTTATAATACCTATGCAATTACGATTCAATATTAGTATGCTTTCATTTAATTGAAAAGGCTATACTATATTTAAGATAATCACAATAAAATACTACTAATTGTAATTCTTTCGATTGTGGGTAAGGAGAGGGATCCATTACATACAATATATTAGTGGTAGCCAATTAAATATCCATTTGAATTTTAGATACACTTAAATGGAATTCAATTCATTTACTTTCTGAACTTATTTTAAATCCCTCAAGGCAAATCTTCGACGGAGAATTGAATGAAAGAATTTTTAACTATTAGTCTCCCTTGAATGACACACACACACACACACACACACATATGTATACCTGTGTCTGTATTATTTATTTTTTGGTTTTTTTGGTTTTTTCAGAACACCAACAGGTGGCATAAATTTTATTTATATTAAAAACAAATACAAATAAAGGTGTATGGTTAAATAAAATTTTACGCAAAACCCTCATGCATTTTGCCTGTAAGCAATCCATGCAGTGGCTGGAATGGTGTAATACCCTGCTCATTTACACCTTGGGAATGAAGGATTGAGTATTTAATTTTAAGCATATTATACTTATTGAAATTGTTTATGTGACGTGCTCTTTTAACTTCTTTATGAGTACTAAGGCTGCCCATGGAATAATGTGAATAATTTGTGATTGTTAAGGTGACTAAGCATGATTATGTGTGAAAATGATTTATTATGATTAAATTAAATGTTTTTTAAAGAAATATTATTACAATTATTTAGTGAGAAAAACAAAATTTACAAGTTCTCTAAACCCTATTTTGAATTATTTGACTTTATTTGGTGCATTATAAGAGTGCTTAGGAGATAAATTGAATTATGTGTTTACTAATGTGTATATTTGAATTATGTGTATTACATGATTTATTAATAAATTAAAATATTATTCACAAAAGGGATGTCATTATTATTATTATTATTATTTCTATAATGAGAAAAATAATTCTTATAATTTTCAAATATCAAGTTCAAGGTCAAGAATTCATGCCATAATTTTTGCAATTATGTGGATAAAGGAAAACTTCATAATTGATCAATCAAAACATTTCATAACATTTAATGTATGGCTCCTATACATATATATTATGAATGCAATATTCATAATAAGGTTCCTCAAAATAACTCATGTACCAGCATAGCAAATAATAGTTTACTTAACACAGGATAAATAGTGTCATATTGTCAAGTTTCTAATCCGTTTCTTAGTACATGAGAATGGTTAATAATACAAATCATGTCAATTCCATGCAATTGAATGAAATGTTTAAATTCTTGCATAAAAGCATTTCTTTTTTCTTTTTTCTTTTTTTTTTGGATAGCTATGTAAAAGATTTATATTGATCAAAAAGAATTTACATGAATGTTTACTAGTTTATAGTCAAGATGACTATTAACTAGCAGTGCTGAATACTGTTCTCCAAACTAGTCAGGACATTAGGGTACAATGTGAAAATAACAGTGTACACATGTGTTTTTATCTTTTTCGAAATATCTAGAGGTTGACACACGGTACCCTCAAATAACGCATTGTTACGTGCAGTCCAGGTGTAATAGAATGTGGCAGCCATAGTAGTAGCCTTAGCCTTTGCAATCCAAGAAGAGCCGCGGTTTGCATGCTTGTACCACCTAAGACAAGTGCCCGTTGTATTCAATGCTTGTGGCAAGCCCAGCCACAGTCTAATTTCTATCCAGATTGATGCAGATACTGAGCACTTGAAAAATAAATGGTTAGTCGTCTCCCTATGTGCTTTACACAGTGGACAAGACAAATAATCCAATGGGAATACAAGTGCATCCTTGGTCTTCAAACGCCCCCTAGCACACAGCCAGACCGTGAATGAGTGCTTGGGGGTAAGTGCCTACTTCTAAATAGTTTTAGCCCAGAAGACCTTCGAGGAAGACAAGTGCAGGTAGTTATAAGCCAAAGAAGTGAAGGAAGAGCTAGATGTAGCCCAACTATGTAGAAGTATAGAGGTAGAAAGGGCATCATTTTCTCACACCAGTATCAAGTCCCCAATTGCTAGCACTTTACGAAAAAATGGAGAATGCTCTCTATGGTGTTCAATCTCCTAAATAGATTTGCCTTTTTATGTAGTAGTGATCTAACCATTGGACCCACAAGGATTGTTTCTCTGACTGTATATCCCAGAGGAATCTGGTTAAGAGCGCCGCATTCCAAGTCTGTAGATGATGCAAACCAAGTCCACCCGCAGTCTTAGGTAGGCAGATATCCTTCCAGGCAACCAATGACTTTATTGAGTCCTATAGGAAATCACGAGCCATCCTATCCAACTGAGAAATCACCGCAGCCGGAGTGGGAAGGATGGACAGCTAGAAACATTCAACTCCCTAAAGGATAGTTTGGATAAGTAGTAGGCGACCAGAATAAGAAAGTGAACGCGTATGCCAACGGCCAATGTAAGAACCAATTCTGTCAAGCAAAGGTCTGTAGAGAGATAGCCGGACTTTACCATGCATGATAGGTAGGCCCAGGTAGCGAAAAGGAAATTCCCTAATGGGTATACGTGTATCAACCAGAAGACCCTCCCGGTCCGTGTTACATAAACAAGCCATAAATATATTGGACTTTCCCTTATTGAGTTGAAGACCCCGAGCACCTATTGAATTCATCCAGGCATTCCAGGAGGATGTGAACAAATGAACAATCACCCCTAGCAAGCAGCATAAGATCATCAGCAAATGAAAGATGGGTAATTCTCAAGGCCTCACACTTGGGATGATAGTGAAACAAAGTCCCAAGTGTACACACTTTCACAGTTCGAGAGAAATATTCCAAGCATATAACAAATAGGAGTGGAGAGATAGAATCCCCCTGCTGAAGACCTTTTTCACCTTTAAAGAACCCATGCACTGTCCTATTAACAGCAACAGAAAAGGAGGTAACGGTCACACACTGCTGAATCCAGTCCACAAATAGCTGTGGGAATCCCAATTCAGTAAGTAATTCCAGCAAGAAAGCCCCCAGTTCATTAAGTCATATGCCTTCCTAAGGTCCACCTTGACCGTACAATGAGGTGAAACTCTTTTCCTCCTATACGTACGCAGAAGCTCCTGAACAAGAAGGATGTTGTCAGCCATGAGTCTGTCCTTGATGAAGGCAGTCTGCGAGATGTCCACAATATGCGGTAAGACAATTTTGAGTCTGTTTGCCAATATTTTTGAAATAATCTTGTACACAACGTTACAACAAGAAATCAGTCCATAGTCCCCCACTCTTTCCGCTTGAGCAGACTTGGGAGCAAGAGTGATCACAGAATGGTTGATCTACTTGAGGATTCTGCCAGACAAGAAGAATTCCTTAACCGCATCACATAGGCTCCTTCCAACCATGCCCTATGCATGCTTAAAAAATAATGCAGAGTACCCATCCGGTCCTGGTGTTTTGCAATCCCCGATGTCCCACAGAGCCAGTTTAATATCTTGATTGGAAACTGGCCTGACCAAGTCCTCCTTTAGGTCATGAGGAACCATTTGGCCTGCACAGACATAGTCCACATTTATGCTCTGGCAGTTAACCCTAGTCCCTAGTAGATTATGGTAGTATTCCACAAATTCATTAGCAAGAGCCATTGAACTGTCAGTCATAGAACCATCCTCCTTGAGAATAGAAGCGATAAAGCTCCTCTTTTTGTTCCGTTTGACAATGTTGAAGAAGTATCGAGTATTCTTGACAGCATTAGCCACATACTTGCCATTAGCTAGTTGCCGGTAGAACTTCAATTCTGCATCTGCAAGGCGCCATGCAAACATTTTGCACTATTTGAACTTAGAGATAAGGTCCAGGTCTGAGGGTTATCAATTAATTGCTATTGGACACTCTATACATCCTTATTTACCTGTTCAACTCGTGCAGATAAATGTGAGAATTCAAATCTATTTAATCTGCACAGGTCCCTTTTAAGCTCTTTCAACCGATGATAGAGAGTAAATTGGTGGTATCCCAGGTAGGGACGAACCCACACACCCTTAACCGAATCCAGAAATGAGTCATGATCAGCCTAGAAGTTAAGAAACCTGAATGGATGCTTAGAATCACCATGATTGTCAATAATGGACCAAAGGCAGGGGCAATGATCAGACAGATAACCAATAAGGAAGAATTCAATAGATGCCTGGACATTTCATTAGAACCATGCATTATTACCCATCACCCTATCCAGTTTAGACCAAACCCTAGAATTTGTCCAAGTAAAGCGCTGCCCAACGGAAGGAAGGTCTTCCAGGCCCGTATTAGTGCAAATTTCTGCAAAGTCCTTCATTTCATAAGTTGATGGTGGAATGCCACCAATCTTGTCATCAATATGTAGGTAAGCATTGAAATCCCCCATAAGAATCCATAGTTCAGACAGAGCAGAAGATAAGTACTCAATATCTTCCCACAATGCCCTACGGGCTACAACAGAGTTATAAGCATAGATAAAACTAAAATAGTAAGAAGTATCAGTAATATAGGTGATATGGACAGTAATATCCTGATGCGAACAGTGGAATAACTGAGCATCCACCCTAGTAGCATTCCACAGGATGACAACCCTGCCCCCCTCCGTGTTAGCCAAATTATGTATGACCTACCAATTCGTGAACTTACTAAGCATGATATTTTCAAGTCCATCCACAGTTAATTTTGTCTCCAGTAATCCTATAATGTCAAGACGATGTTTAGAGATAAACTCCCGAACCCCGTGATGTTTGAGGGTCATGTTGAACCCTCGAATATTCCAACATGCAACTCTCATTGGGGACTCACTAGTGCCCGTTGGGCACCAATCAAGTCAGCACTACAATTAGCATATTTCTTCCATACGGATCGTATGAACCTTGTTGCGTGTTCAGTTGCCCTCCTAGCATTAAGAACCAACTTGGGGATATCTTCAAACCTGTGGTCATTCCCAGTAGGGGATGCCATTGTTTTCTTTTGAAATTGAACATGCCTACGTGAATTTGATCGGGATTGAACACGTCCCAACCGTCTAACCTTTGAGCGCCCTCTTCTTTCTCTAATATGATCAGTATAGCCTATAGGCACATTCATGTCAGGCTACGCATCAACTCCCGGGGGCTTCGGCTTGTCCATTGGAGCATTATGCACAGCAACCGTAGCTTGCTCATGCATGTCCTTTGTTACCTCTTGGACCCGACCCTGTGCACTGGTGGAAGCAACATACATATTGTTCTCCATTAATTCCTATCCAACAAACTGAACCGGAGCCTTCCCTTTGTCAATGCATTTAGAGCTTGTCCCCGTTGGTGAAGATGAATGCATGCCATGGTTGTTTCAAGCAAGAGCAGACCTAGTTCTTGTCCTTTTAGGTGACCTGTCCATTTCCCGATTGTTGGTTCTATTACCTTTGGAGTTCAGCCCCTGTTCTTTCTTTTTCATCTTATCACCCATGCAAGCCTCCGTATAGTGTCCAAACTTACAGCAGTGATTACAGAATGCAGGTTCATACTCAAATCGCACAGGTTGCTATTTTATTTTTCTAGATGGAAAGCGGATCGGAACCACCTTCAATAGTGGCTTAGAAACATCAACCTCCACCAGGACTCTAGCATAGAACAAACGATCCAACCTTGCATTTCTTTAATGGGATGCAAGGACTTACATTGTCCAGGCTTAGCAAAATATCTTCACTTAATTATGTTTTTAGTTCACTTCCTTTTTCTATGTCCTTTGTGTCTAACATATATAACACATAAAAATTAATTTCCTATTTATATTAACCTAAATAAAGCGTCATTCAAGACCCTAGAATAATTTGAGAATTATTTTTGTCTTAAGTAATCTAAAACGCTTAGCGACAAAGCCTAATTAATTCTAATTATGAAGCATCCCATCAAGAAATTCAATAATCTATTAAAGCATTCACAACTCACATTACATAGAATTCTCCGACTTCTGTATTAGCACTAACGGTCAAACAAAGCCTTAATTAACATGCAAAACCCTAATTATCCATGCAAATCTTACTTAACTATGCTAACCCTAATTAGTCATGCAAACTCTATGTAGTCAAGCAAAACCTTAATTATCCAAGCAATTCCCTCATCATTTGTTAAACCAAGTACATCATGGGATCAAGTAGTCTAGCAAGATTTAAAATCCTTATCAAAACTTTATTTCGCAAAATGTGTAACTTTTTCATTACCCAAAATCATATGGTCCAATGAAATAAATCAAACCCTGACAAATATTTCCCTTATAATTCTAAGAATCCCAAGAACTCATTTAAGTCAATTTTTAAAACAAATTCAGCTATCCCATTATGAAATTCTATTTTTCTTCTTAAATTCAAAACTCTGCTTTTAATATAAAACAAAGGTCATACATTTCCATCTAATTAATTGAGAAAACCATTTTATTTTCCATTCAAACATTCCAGTTTAGTACCTTGGTATATTAGGTAAATTATCATGTATTTATTTCCCAAAAATCCCTCCCAAAATAGGTTCAAATAGTTTTTATATAACTGTGCGTCAGAACAGTAACTGGCTTTGGGCCGTGATTTTCAAAAATCCATATCTCCCAATTTATAGAGGCTTTTTTGGTGATTCTTTTTATAAAATTTTTCTAATATCTTGAAATTTCTATAAAAATTATGACCAAATTCATTCCAAAAAGGGGGATTTTGGAGGTTCAAAGTTGATCCCTCTGTACAAGGCTTTTTCACAGCCTAGGCCATTTTGTACAAAAATTCATATAGGTGAGTTTTTCTTTATTTGATTCATGCAAAATCCACACCAAAAAGTCCTAACACATCACTCAACGTTCTAGAATTCAAATTCTAGCATGGTCGTAACAAATTTCATCTCCCAAATAACACCCATCTTGGATTCTTTATCAAACCAGCATTCCTCTGTTTTAGTCAAAACAATATAAACTCCTAAACATCATCAAATCTCCCCACTCTTCACATATATGACCACTCATAGTCAACATATCATGACTGCATCATGACTACCCGAATCCATCCACAAAAACACACACAAAGCAAGCATTAGCAATGAATTCCACTCAGTTGTACAAAAACAGTGCATTTTGGCAATTCCACATTGCAGAAAATTGGAGGATAGTTGTGTACACTCAAAGGCTACATATGCACACCACAAAACATTTCCTTGGCATAAATGTAGCATTCTTATTTCATTAGTACATACAAAAAGAGCAAATAAATCAAATTTATATGGAGTTGGACAGATTATATAGGATTTTCGGTCATGAGGTTACAAGAGGAAGAGAAAGGAAGAAAATGCATTTTTCAGCCACAATGTGACATCTTTATTTGATTTCTTATAGTTCTAAGCTAGACAAATTGTTCATACATCAATATAACACATAAAAATGGTGTCAAAATTCAGATTCACTGAGCTGAATAGTCTGTTAAATTTTGGCCAGCAAGAAGGGGAAAATGGAGGAGGTTTTTCTTGAAGATGCACCTTGTTCCTTGTCCAAGCTTTTTCATAGCAATGACAACCATTCTTGCACAAAATAAGTGATGAATTTCTTGAAGAATGGAGGAGGAGAGGTTCTAGGAATTAAAATGCTGCCCTTGTTCAACAGAAAATGCAAGAGGAAATAGCTTCCCTCATGAATCTTCAAAGTGTCGGCCAGCCTGTGGAGGGGAAGAACAGAGGCGGTTTTCCATGGAGAAAGGAAAGAAGAAATGTGGGGGAAAATGGGGAGAGATGGCCGGTCAATTAAGGGAACAAATAGGGCAAAAATATGTTTATATAGTAGGGCAATTTAGATCCAAGGGTCGAAATGAGTTCAATTAAATGCATCCTATATTCATGGGCTAAGATGAAATGTATTTTAATGGGTCAAAATGATCCATGGATATTGGATCCTATTGGGTCATTTAATAAAATTAGGTCAAGTGGTCAAAGTTAGTCTTGTCTCGAATTTTGACCAAGACTTGTAATTAATAAAAAATCAAATTTAGTTTTGAAATTAAATTCAATTTGTTTAAGAAATTGTCTCTCTATTGAAAATTTATTTTTATAACCTTGTATAGATATAACATAGCAACTTATTAAGAATATATCATTTTTTTTCTCAAATCAAGCGAATAATCACATTGATTTCCCGTGTTTCTCTAAGAAATTTCAAATAAAAATTAAATAAGATAATCACACAAATAAATCATTTAATTTATAATATTAAATTAATTAATTAACTAATTTCCTTGTTTGTGATTAGTAGGGTATTACCAGGAATGTTGTAAGACTGATTAAGTCTTGCAATGTTTTGTGTAGGAGATGTCTTTTGGGTAAATGAGTCATTTTCCCCCCATCCATTACACATGTAAACCGAAAATGATTCATTTTGTCCAGTTTTTGGGACATTAATTTATGCGCCGATTTTGAGTGAAGTTTTGATGAATGGATGATGCATTTGTCGTAGAGACCTGCTATAATATGTGTAGTTGAAGCTCTTTTGCATAAAGGGGCCATTTTTCCTCCATTATAATGTGTAAAACAAAAGTGCATGTAATCTATTCAGATTTGTGCATAAAGGGTGAATCATGTGATATTGTGAACCACAACGTGTTATAAGCTGATGTGAGTGAATAACATGATTTCATGTGTGTATTAAGTTTCATAATGGTGTGATTAAAATAGGGCACTGCCAGAAATGTATTTCAGAAGAAATGGATGAGGTATTTGATTTCAAAAATTGTGAATAACTTGGGATAGACCTTCTAAATGATTTATAATGTATGAGGTGTGCATTTAGGTGGTTTTTGCACGAGAAAAATAAAAGGAAGAAAGCTTTACGATTTTTGAAAGATAACTTTGCAATCTGTCAAAATTCTATGAAATGGTACAAATGTTTTATCCTGAAAAACACTCTTTCTGAACGAATTTAACCAGGAAACTTATAATGTATAAATGTCAAGATGTTAGAAAATTTTAGAATAAGAATCACCAAAATATCACTTGTAGATTTGAAGAAATAAATTTTCAAAAATGGTCTCACAAAACTGTCTGGTCAGGGCAATGTTCCGGCAGCGGGATTGTAAAAATTAATTGACCCTCTCTTAAATGGAATTTTTTTGGAGAAAATTGCATGGTAGTTCACCTAAAATATAGAGGTATCATTCTAGAATGTTTTATAGAAAACTGAAGTTTTTTGCTTAGGTAATTAAGGTAATTTTTAAGATCCTCGTTTTACTTACATGAACAATGTTTTATTCTTAGAGTGAAAATTGAGAGGACATGCAATTTTGGCTGTAAATATGTTGGAATTTGATTTGTTGAATTTTATGAGATGCCTTTGTTGAATAAAATTATTTCTATGACAATTTTGATGTCCCAAAAAATGTTATGTGGTTTTGGGCAATTAAAACCCTAAAAATAGCCACTTTTTGGTGAATGAAGCACTAAAAGAAAATTTAATCCTGGCAAACTATTTTTATTGCATAATTTGCCTGTTGTACTTGATGTGATATGTGACTTCTTGAAAGCTTATGTGAAATAGATTATAAATTGAATTGTAACTGTGCATAGTAATTACGTTTGCATGACAATGAGGGTTTTTGGGTAGTAATTGGGGCTTTTGATTGATGATTAATGCTTTGTTTGTCCATTGGGGCAAATTATTAAGTTCTATGCCTAGGGAATTCGTTACTTACCTTAGAAAGCTATTAAAGTTGCGATAAGGTATTTTTACCACTAGAATAAAGTGTGTTAGAAATTGTTTAGGGCCTAAGAAGTTCCTAATTGCTCTAGGGTCTTTTTTAGAATATTATATGAGACACGTAAAAAGGAAATTAGTTCCTATATGTTGTATATGGTAGAATCAGTGGACATAAACAAAGAAGGTGGGGCAAAAGCTTAAATTAAGTTGATAAATTTATTATCTTGGACCATGGAAAGTCATTGCATTCCAGCATCTCTTGAAATGCATAACACGAAATGCATAAGTACCATGTTTGGAATAGGCAAAAATTTGCATTCAAATGCATATATAATAGTCACATAGTTTTTATAAATGTTTTTTGATTACGGCATGAAATTTATGACTTAAATTATGAGCATGCCATTTTGAGAAAACTCTTTGCATGAAAATAATATTGCTAAATGAAAATAGTGATTCTATTATCGTATTATGATTTATTCATATAGAAGTATTTATGTGAATTTTTTCATGAGTATTATGATTATGGAATGGAGCCAAGCATCAAATATATGTGACACAAGAAAATATACTTTTACATTTCATGCATGCACTACAAGGAAAAGCCCAATTTGTGACCAAAAAATAGTCGATTGCACAGTTATGATTGCATTGTGACCTAACATAGCAACCGACAATGTACGGGTGCAAATATACCAACACATTTGCGATTGATAAATCAAATCTCATCCAAATTTGGCGGGAATTATTCCGCCATAAAAAGTGACTGATTTGCTAGTAATTAGCGACCGAATTTTGCGACTGAATGATCATGTGGTAGCTATTTTGTCGCAAAACCCTAAGCATTAATTCGGAGTACGTAAACCCTAAACCCTAAGGCATTATCTATCCCTAATTGGTAGTAGAGGTTTCTCCATTAAGGCTAATTTGTCGTTGATCGGTTGGAAATATGTTGCAAATCGGTCGCAATTTTTGTCATTTGACGCAAATCAGTGGCTATCTATAATTTTATAACCAATTATATATTTTTTATAATTTAAAGGGTAGTGAAAAAAGTTGTCCAAAATGAAATGTGACAAATATTTTCTAAACAAAATTTATAGTCTGATTGTGAATAGCTTGTGTTGTAATGAATCGTGGTTGGTATATATTGCCTAGAATTCTTGAAATATCATAATTTTCGAGTTGACCGTCTATTCGATATAAATGACCATTTTTACAAATTTGAATTTTCCTAACTTTGTTGCTGTTGTCCATTAATTTTACCCAATGACAAAAAAGAAATTAGTGTTACCAAAGATAATAATATATATTTATTTCATCATGAAAATGATTGCTCATATTATTATATTTGTTGCAATAAATTATTTTGCTCAACTTATATGTTTGAAACTGGTATGAAACATTTAAAGTGTTTTTTTCAATATACATAAAGTGATTTTAAAGTGACCTTTCAACTTGAAAGTTTAAAAAGAGAATGACTTTACTTAGTATATTAAAAAATTAATAGAATATCTGAATATATATATATATATATGTAACTAAAAAAAATTAAGAATATTAATTTAATTAAGAGAACATTGAAAGAGAAATTAATCTTTTTTTTAAAAGAATTTAACTCTTTGCTTTTTTAGAAGAAAAAAAAGTTATTTTATTAAATAAAACATGCATCCTATGTGGAACAACTTGCCTTGATGATTTACTTTTTATTTTTCATTAACTTTTTATTTAAACTGGTGTTCTAATTTAGCTTTCGAGAAATATATACTTTACTGTAAAATTCCCAAAAAAAAAAAAGAAAAGAAAATTTGTTTTTGAAATGTTTTGACAAAAATTTGATAGTTTATTTTTAGGCAAAAAGGAAAGTGCCTAAACTACGTTGTCCTTTCGTTCTCCGTCTTTTGCGTTTCTATTTCTATTTTTCCTTCTTTCTATTTTAGCATCAAAACGGAGCTCCCACTGCCTGTTCTTCTCCGTCATTCACTCTTCCAAATGAAGCTAGCTTCATCTCCTTATCTTCTATTGACAGCAAGCATAGGATTTTGAATATCAATCGGTTGATTGAGCTGATTTCATGCCCAATTGATTTCTCAATCTTTGAATCTCGGCTGATTTTGAAGAGGTTTGTGATGAACTGAGTTTAATTTATTCATGGTTTAAGTCGTTTTGCAGTAGCTCTTGTCCATGCTAAAACCCCACATTATGTATGAAATTGTTTGAAATCTTTTTCTCAAGGGTTTATTTTCTCCCATTCATTCTTTAGTTTGTAGATCTTCATATGCCTATGAAGGTCGCCATCATAAGCTGAGGCAGAGAACTACTTATTATCTTGCCATGCATGTTGGTAAAAATTCTTAGCTAATGAACTCTTTGTTCTTGTAACAATAACTTTTGATAAAAAAGCCTAAATAATAACTTTTGATGATTCATTTTGTCATTTAGTTTTAAAGCGGTTTTTTTTTTTTTTATGACAAGACAAAGCTTATGCTTAAACTTGTATGTTCATATTCATTTCTTGAAACTTTTTTGTCATGCAAGGGAATTCTTCATAATAAAAAGTTTACAATGACCATGATTGTTGATTTTCTTTTCTGACATTTGACAAGGTGAAGATGCATAAATTTTCATTCAATTGCAACGGCCTTATTAGTGTAGCTTTATGAGGTCATTGGGTGCAATTGTCCCCACTTATTAAAATTTGAAATCCTTTTTGGCATCTTTCCCTTTTCTTTCTTTTTTTTTTTTACTTTTCAAATCATACTAAATCCAACTTTTAACTTGGTATCTAAACATGAGAACTTTGAGAGTCCACTCACAAAAAATCTTCCTCAATTGTCCACCTATTATTGAAGATATTCTGGAACTTTAGGTGCACTGTAGTTGTATCGTGTTTGCATCTTTCGTATGGCTTTATTAGATACTCAATCTAGCAATATTTTTATTTTCTAGAACTGATGCTTCTTTCTTACGGCTGTATCATGTGTTTTAGTCATGCTTTTGTGCTAGTAAAGACATAGGGTGAACACCTTATATTGCTGCCGCATTGGAAGTTTATTGCCAGATTTTTGTGACTACATTAATGATGATGTTTTGATGCATTATTGATGGGATTTTGTTTAGTTTAGGTTACTATAAAATAGTATTTGAACTGAATTACGTTGGCTTACTTTCAATGTAAAAGATTTTACCATTAAAAGTGTCATTTCTATGATGTATAAATGTTGGGATATTGTATTTTTAAAATGTGAATTGTTCGGATCATTATGTTGTGGTTTTTGTGTGGAGAAAATGCAAGGAACATAATATACAGTTCTACTCCATTTTGTTGCACTTATCAACCTAAAGTTTTTTACTTCGAACGATTCTGAAGACATAGATATATTTATACATACATATATACATATATACATATATACATATATATATATATATATATGAATGTATATATATATATATATATATTAATTGGTGAAGTATATGATTTAAACTTTGGTGTGCCTTAGACGTTGTATGTGCCTTATAATTTGGTGCACAAGATAAGTTGAGTTAGCAGGTTAAACAGGGTGATTCTAATTGCTAATAACTGTTGCTTGTTTGACTATTCTACTGCATGCTTCTCTATATGTTGCTGGTTGAAAATTCATCTAGTTCTCACTTCCTAGCTGCCACTTTTGCCATCCCATTATTATGGTAGTTTTTGAAAAATGTGACCTACATTAGTGATTTTGCTTGCAGATTATTGATCAGGTTATTATGCAGTTTTAAGTTTTAACCCCTGAAGTTGTTCGAATTTCTCTAAGTTTACACAAACTTGATTAATCGTCCTAGTACATCACTCTTCAAATGAATGCTTTTCACTTTTTTGCATTTTTCTACAGAGAGAGAAGATGGGAGACTAATTTGCATACCATAAATGTTGGGAACAGCTCCACACAGTTCAAAGAGATTGTCCTGAAAAAGGGCAATTTGTGGACCGTAAACCTAAGCTTGTATATGAATAACATTTTATTGATATTTACATTTTCTTTTCCTTCGTCAATATAATATTGTATGTTAATAACTTTATATTGTCTTATTTTTTAGGAAAAAATTGGTTCCCATGTTGAGAAACAAAATTAACAAACCCAAGGCTCCCTAGGCTACTCACAAGCCTGGATAAGAAAGAATTGTTTACTATTTCTGTAGAGGGGACTAAATAAGGGTCATGTGTATAGGATGGGCTCTGGAAGTATACGAATCAAAGCAAGAAAAAATTTGCAAATTGGTCCATCTCAATCAAAAGCTTCTTCTGCAGAAAGAGAGACAGTTAGCAATCTCACTTGCAAACGTAGCGAGGTGGAAGAGAAGTTGGCCACTAAAGATGAGCAAATTCAACTTTTGCTAGACCAACAAAAGAAGTTGCAGCAGACTTTAAATGAACTGTGAGGAAGCAATAGGAGTATATGCAAGAACGATGCATCTACTGCTATTGGTGACTTAGGATCTGATGATGATGATTTGACTTTATCAATGTATAATATTTCCGACCATATCTAATGTCCATTTTATCAATGTATGCTTTCTCTATTATGCTTGTTATGTTGTTCTAATAAATTACACTACAATTGGCTATATGCTGAATACAATCTTTTCATTTCTAATCCATAGCAGAAAGCATCAAACCCTCTTTCTTTTACATGTTAGTCTATATTTTTTCTAGTTTTGAACCCTTGCAATGTCCCTAGTTAAAAAAGAAACTATGTATATTTGGAAATAAGAGAGGAGATTTACATAAAAAATGGGTTTCCGAAATCCCTCCTTCCTAATACAAATCCAAACGTGCTTAGGCAAAGATCCCAAGGGATCTACCAAAGGCCTTGTTAATAATCTTGAAAGCCTAGTCTATACAATTCCTTCTCAAGAATATTATGTTAAGATTAGTCAAAAGAACTTTTAAGTTTCTTAGACGATGAAGTCTCTAATTATCTTTTAGAAGAAAATATTTCATTAATGATAAAATTGGAGTTTAATTACCCAATCGAAAAAAACTTAAGGCATAGAATAAATTGAAAAATTAGTCTATTTGGTCTGTAAGTTTGGGGTTTATATTGTTTTCTTCCTCAATGATTTTTTTTTTCACCTTTATGGCCCCTAATGAAATTATAACATATGAAGGGGCCCCCAACTCCCCATTCTAGTTTAAACTCCCGCAAATGAAGGCATTTTCATTGCACCTAATGTTCTTGGTTTTGAAGGGAATTAGCAGATATACCTATTTTGTGCTTAAAAGAATTTGAAAAGTAGAGTTGGGAATTGTCACTTGGCAAGTTATAATTCTTGAGAGATCATAACCGTAGGAAGAAATTATTAACGACGAAAACATTATATGTTGCACTCATTATTGACCAAATAGGATAATTTTTAGAAGAGAGGGAGGGGGGGGGAGATGGAAGTATCACGATGCATCGAAATGACTAAGAAGCGATAGTGCAATTCAAGGGTGTAAATGTGGGCATTGGGAAATCGGAATAATTGCCCAAGAATAACTAATTTGACTGGGAAAATGCTGAAAGATTTGCCTTAATGGGATCTGATAATGATTTGACATTGTCGCGAGGAATGGATAGACTAGAGAGAAATTGGAGTCCAATCGATTCGCCTAATCGTGTTAGTTTAATAACTAGAACTTTAATAATTTAATATAAAATTTACTTAAAAATAAGAATGATTCTTTATAAGTAAAATAGAAATTATGCCATAAAATTTAATAAATTAAATAGGGAGGTCAGCCCGCACACAAAGAAAAATGAAAAAAGGATAGAAAACCTGTAATTGAAACATGTGAATAGATATCTTGTAACAATTTCAAATCCTTATCTACTCTTAAGATTCAACAACAACAAAAATAATAACAACAAATCTTACATGACAAAATCTTTGAGCTAATAGGATTAAGTAACAGAGAAAAATTGGCATTGACTAACGTTGCGTCCAAATATATTGTTCAGTAATTGCAATTAGTCGCTGAGTGCAAGAATTAATACAAGTAGAGGACATTTTTCTTAAAGGTACCATTTTTTTAATTTTCTCCATGCTGTTGAATAATTTTTTGTGAAAAATAAAAATATAAAATTGTCCAGAGGTACCAATTGTTGCTTTCATGAAATATAGAACATTTTTTAAAGACATGTTAGTAGTAAATGGTCGCTTGTGCCCTGAAGAATACTAAAATGGTGACAGGATGAGGCGGTGGCATTGGAAAAACGATCACATCTTGAACACTGAGAATGCTAAAATAGCCGTTTCTTGCTTCTGAAAAATAAAGAAAATGCCAAATTTGCGCCAACCCCGGACCAATTGGAATAGATGAAATATTAAAATGGCGGCTATTAGTACCATGCGCATATTTCAAATTGCATTCTCAACACTATAAATCCTGATGCTTTCTGGGCAATGGAAAACACCATCTCGTTTACAACATTCGAAAGGTTTCTCTACGCACAAGAGTCCAATATGGCTAAGCTCGCTTGCTTCCTTTTTGTTTTGCTCGCAGACTTTGCAGGTTTTTTTCAGTTACGGTGGGGAATTTAGGCCCCTATCAATTTATAGGTAAAATTCCCCGAATAGCAATAGGGAGCAATTGCTGCATCAGAATGTGGTTGTCATAACTTTTTAAACCTGAAATGCTCCGATCACCAATATTCACTCGTCTCGATATATTCGAAGCATACCCATCTGGGCCTTTCAATTCTTTTAAGACTTTACAAAATATCTCTTTATCTTGTTTACTCATTGTATAAGGAGCTGGAGGTAGCATTATGTGCATTGAACCACTTGCTTGCTTAGGGTGTAACGGCTTCATAATCCCCATATGCTGAAGGTCAAGACGAGCATATACATTATCCTTTGACTTTTTTGTGTTCATACATGTAAAAAGTATATTATCCACGTTATTCTTTTCAATATGCATGGGGTCAAGGCTATGGCGTAGCAAATTATATTCCCAATATTCTAATTCGAAGAAAATACTTTTCTTCTTCCAGCTATGCTCTTTGGTGTTCAACTCATGCTTCTGCTTCTGCTTTCTTGCTATCAAATCATCCATTCTATACTATGTACCAATACCATAACATTGTAATTCTCTTAAAATGTCAAACCCGGACAATGTAGTAGGCTTTGGTCGATATTCTACCTTCCCATTGAAAGACACTTTGTCTTTACGTAGTCTGTGACTTGAAGGTAAAAAACGACGATGACCTCTATACGAGAATTTTCTCCCATGTTTCAACCAACATGAATCAGTATCCTTATGACAAGAAGGGCAAGCTTTTTCCCCTTTTGTACTCCAACCAGACAACATTGCATAAGCTGAAAAATTGCTAATAGTCCACATTAATGTTGCATGTAATCGAAACATTTCATTATTGGAGGCATCATAGGTTTGGACACCATCATGCCATAATTCACTCAATTCATCGATCAACTGTTGCAGGTACACATCAATCTTATTACCGGGACCTTTTGGACCATCAATCAACACTGACAAAATAAAAAACTGCTGAGTAATGCACAACCATGGGGGAAAATTATATGGAATAAGCACAACAGGCCATGTACTATGAGTTATACTCATTGTTCGAAACAGATTAAATCCATCAGTGGCAAGCCCGAGTCTAACATTCTGCAATCACTTGAAAACATGGACCATCTCCTATCAAATTCTTTCCATGCTATAGAATCAGCAGGATGTCTAAAAACACCATCATCAACTCGGTCGTTAGCATGCCATTTCATGAGAGAGGCAGTTTTAGTTGACATAAAATATTTTTGTAACCTTTGCTTGAGTGGAAAGTATCTCATTTGCTTTACAGCTATCTTTTTGCCCCCTACCTTGTACCGAGAACTTTTGCATACCAAACATATATCAAGCCTCTCATTATCACTTCTAAATAACATATAGTTATTTGGACATGCATCATAAGTTACACATGAAAATCCTAACTCATCTACTAATTTTTTGGCTTCATAATATGAGGTTGGAATGTTAGCTTGAGGGAATGCCTCTTTTAGAAACTCAAGGAGCATAGTCATGGAATTGTCAGTCCATCCATTTGTTACCTTAAGAAGTAACAAACGAACAACAAATGAGAGCTTCGTAAAATTTTCACAACCGGAATACAGCTCACATTCTGCATCATGCAAGAGTTTAAAAAAAGATTTTGTTACGCTAACTGCTCCACTAACATCTTCAACCACTGAAACCTCGCCTTCATTATTAACATCTTGGTTATGTTTGCTAAATCCAATTGCATCATGTACCATGTCCACCATTTCATCCCTGTCTTCTGTTTCAAACATCGGATCATAATTTCCAATAGCATTTTCTGAAATGTAAGATTCTCCATGATATATCCAATTCTTATACCCTCCTAGAAACCCATTAAGAATGCAATGGGCCAACACATCATTCCTACTCATGAAAAAACAAATTTTACACTTCTTACATGGGCAACATATTTTGGAATTAGGTGGTCTTGAAGCATAGGAAAAATCCAAGAATCTCTCAATTCCATATATGTACTCACTTGTCCTTGTATTTAAATTGTCTATCCAACTTTTGTCCACAGGTACATTTGCACTTGTCATCTAAATGTTCTTTATATGCCACAAAAACATACAGTCAGCAAGACTTAACAAACAATTCAATTATGCTTATAAACCAACACATAGTCTAATGCGTCTGGAAAAATGGGAATTAAAAAAAGACAAACAAACAAACTTATGAAATACTATCTCATTGCCAATTTTTAGTGAACAGCTACAGCAGCAAATGGGTTCACAAAGACACAGCAGTTTGAGTAGGTTTATTTGAAGTTTTTATTACTTTAAAATCAATTGTAGACAAGCAAAAGTCTCCAAGCAATGAAGAGATAGCATTTTAGTTGGGAATATAGAGCAGATAATATTCACATTTTACGCTTTGTAACACAATGACAAACCAGAATTTATCACTACCACACACTAGAGGACATCATGCATCTATTAGTTATATAGGATATGCATTTTCCACGAACTGAAACATTAGTGTCTTTAGCTAATTTCCAATATTCCATGTTAAAAGTCAGCTACACCTACTGATTTACCGTAAGATTAGTGCATGTAGCTATTTTCCAATATTCTATATCCTACACTAAATAGCTTTCCCCTTTGTGTAACAATATTTTCTGCAGAAATATAGAAATGCCAAGTAGCCCATACTGTATTACATAAACTTATACGGAAACTTTAGGAAGATCTTTATGTACACCATGATTTCACATTTGTTAATGGCATCTGTTTTCCATCTCTGTCCAATATTTAAATTGATATTAGTATTGAATTCATAAAGAACAAGGCTAATGAAGCATATGTTATTTGTTTTCTACAAGGCACACTATCTTAGGATGCAAAAATAAGAAAAGAATTTACAGCAGAGAGTTGAATGCATTGTATGCAAGGATGATGATTTGTGTGCTATCACGTCTTTTCTAAATCCCGTTACTTTTTCCTTTTTTTTATTTTTCTTTTTTTTATTTGGCTTCGGGCTTTGGGGAAAAAGGGGACCAAATTAACCACTTATTTTCATAAGATGATTACAAAACAAAACAAACAGCAAAGACAATGCTACAAATGGTCTTGAGATATCATGCATTGACATTAGCCCTTCCACGCCTGATCTGCAGTTCACTTTCTTTTCAATAATTTCCTTTTTCTTTTCCTCCCTACCAAAATATTCAAGTAACAGCAACGTTGATAATTTGTAGAAGTTCCATTTTCACAATAAGGCTACAACTTTTTGGCATATCATGTTTGGCCCTTTTTCCAAGTGGTTTCTATTAGGGGTGGGGGCAAGGGAGTTGGGGAGGTGTACAGCTTGGAAGATTCACTTTGAAATGTAAAACCAACGTGCTCGTGCAACTCTATCCCAGTTATAACATTTCTAGTCCACCACATTTATCAAAACTGGGGGTCAAGCAAATGCTACCCGTGGTATTTGCACAAAGACCAAAGTGAAAAACATCTTTGATGTCAAACAACTCTCCCTCTCACTGTGTGAGTGAACACCAATAAGGTACCTAACTGTCCGTCAACATTGACCTCTCCAACCTATGGTCATTTAATATCTAGGACACGCTATTTTATAATGGACACAAAATGAGAAAGAACCCAGTCACCTACATATAAACAACACTCTACAGGTAAATATAGAAATGCCAAGTACATCCCATATTCTACACTACAGAAATGCCTAACTGCACTAGAAACAATAGACAGAATTTCCCTCACAGACAGAATTTTCACATTTTCTTTGCATTCTCAACTAGAAACAATAGACAGCTCCGGAAGCACCAACAGAATCCACAGAAACCTAAAATTAAATGAAAGCTATGCAAAATCATTAAAAAGCTGAATTAACCGAAGAAACAGAACTTATCATGTAAGTCCATCATTTCCATCCACAGTTCTAGAAATTGAAGCTCCCACCAATCCAAACATTTAGTAGAGGGATAAGTACTGTAGATCAAGCTCTACAGCATAACTCCTATACAAATTGATTAATGTCCCAACGACAATTTCATCATGCACAAAGTGAATTCTGTCCGGTTCTTCCCTAACCCAGAAGTGGTATCAGAATATCAAGAACAACAATATTCAACTAATAGGTACTCAACAATACCAAAATTCTTGAATCAAACGGTGCAATTCAAAACCCATATACACAAAAAGAGGGGGACACCATTGAGTTTCAGAACAAAGAAATCAAAATAAATAAAGAAGGTTGAAAGAAAATACCTTCGAAGTAGGAATTCCGGTGTCTGCCAACAAATTCAGCAGCAAACAAAAGAGGTAATGACTATGGAGGCGTACTGGGAAGAAGAATCACAATAGACAAGAATCACAATGGAGTTAGGACATTCGATTTCCCCCGCAGAAAAATAATTAAGGTGCCAAAAAAAAAAAAAGCCGCGACTTACTGAAAAGCGGGAGGATCGACTGGGTTTTGGAACACAACCCAAGCCACGATCAAGGGCGGTTGTAGCATGGCCCTAAGACTCCGTCGAAGGCGTGAGGTTGGGACTGGATCTATTTGGACTGCAGGAGCACCGATGCAAATGGGTTCGGTATTTTCGCCCGCTCCTAGTTCGTTCGGACTGTGGCGGACCTTTCTGCACTTTTTGTTTTTTTTTTAAGTCATTCAATTGACACTATTTTCTAGGTTTTTCATATAATTGTTGGCTTCTTTGTAAATGTGTAAATATTTCATAAATAACATTTTTTTAAAATTAATAATTTCTAATATTTTATGAGTGTAAAAAATTTTTTGAGGCCTTTAATATATATTCTTATAGTATTCTTTTTTTTTCCACAAATAAATAGATAATTGCACCTCTTAATTAATATTTATTTTTAAATCATAGAGTTAATAAATATTATTAATTTTAAATTTACTTAACATCTGTTTCTAAAAGAATTTTAAATTAAATTATGAATACCAATATTCAAAATTATAATCTCCACCATTTTCTTCATCGCAAAAGATTATCATTTTGGTCGCAAATAAAGATTGTACATGCAACCACATACTTCGGTTGCAATTGGTTAATTTTCGTTGTATGATATTAAAAGTTCATGATATTTGCAACGGATATTTTTTTTGATGCAATTGAGTGCTCATTTGCAACTAAAATTCATCTGACGTAAATAATATGGTTGCGAAAACTCCTTTTCTTGTACTGCCTCCAGCAAATGAAGGCATTTTCATTGCACGTGATGTTCTTGGTTTTGAACGTAATTAACAGATTTCCCAATTTTGTGCTTAAAAGAATTCGAAAATTAGAGTTGGGGATTGCCACTTGTCAAGTTATAATTTTATTAGGGACCATAATAGCAAAAAGAATTTATTAACGACGAAAACATTATTTGTTGCATTCATTAGTGACCAAATAGACTAATTTTCAAAGAGAGAGAGAGAGGAAAGAAATGGAAGTATCACACTACTGAAATGACTAAGAAGCGATTGTGCAATTCAAGGGGTAAATGTGGGCATTGGAAAATTGGAATAATTGCCCAAGAATAACCAATTTCACTGGTAAAATGTATATAGCTTTGTCTTAATGGGAGCTTATAATGATTTGATATTGTGGCAAGCAGGAATTAATAGACCATAGAGAAATCGGAGTCCAATCGATTCACTTAACCATGTTAGTTTAATAACCTGATCTTTAATAATTTAATAATAAAATATTTAAAAATAAAAATGATGCTTTATATGAAAAATATAAATGATGGCATAAAATTAAATAAATAAAATAACGATTTCGGTCCGCACACAAAGAAAAATGAAAAAATGATAGAAAACCTATAATTAAAATATGCGAACAGATATCTTGTAACAATTTTAAATATGTTACGAGCATGATAAGGATAATAGAAATTAATAGTTGATTGCGAGATGCATTTTTATATAATAATAAATTCATAATAATATTAACAACAATAATAATAATAACAACAAATCTTGTATGACAAAATCTATCAGCTATTAGGATTAAGTAACAGAGAGAAATTGGCATTTGTGTCCAAATGTATTATTCTATAATTGCAATTAGTCGCTGAGTGCAAGAATTAATACAAGTTGAGGACATTTTTCTTAAAGGTATCATTCTTAATTTTCTCCCTGCTGTTGATTTCTTTTTATGAAAATAAAAATATAAAATTGGCCACAGGCACCATTTGTTGCTTTCACGAAATATAGAACATTTTTTAAAGTCAAGTTAGTAGTAAATGGTCGCTTTTGCCCTGTAGAATGCTACAATGATCAAAGGATGAGGTGGTGGCATTGGCAAAACGATCACATCATGAATACTGAGAATGCTAAAACAGTCGTTTCTTGCTTCTGCAAAATAAAGAAAATGTCAAATTTGCGCCAACCCCGGACAAAATGGAATAGATGAAATATTAAAATGGCGGCTATTAGGACCATTTGGATATTTAAAATTGCATTCTCAATACTATAAATCCAGAGGATTTCTGGGCAATGGAAAACACCATCTCATTTACAAGATTCGAAAGGTTTCTCAAAGCACAAGTGTCGTATATGGCTAAGCTCGCTTGCTTCCTTTTTGTTTTGCTCGCAGCCTTTGCAGGTTTTTTTTTTTTTTTTTTTTTTGGGTAACGGCGGGGAATTTTGACCCCTACCAGTTTATTTATAAAAAAAAACTGTTACATGGCGAAAGGCCTCAAACCAAATTGTACAATCGATTTTCTTATAATCCTTATATTTGGGACACCCCTACTATCTTGGATACAAAGCCCTTGAACTCGCTTTGGAAGGTGATAAAATGAAAGAAATGATTGTTATAACCAGCAGCACAAGCTAGGATGGCTAAGACATTAGCCACTTGGTTAGCCTCTCCGTAGATATGCCTCAATTTGATGGTGCGAAATGAACTGCATAGCCATTGTACCTGACGTGGAAGTTGGTGGAGCATGCCAGTCGTCTCCATGGATAAGGTGAGGCATTGTAAAGTAGTATCTGAATCAGATTGGAATAGAATGTCAAGAAATCCAAGTTGTCTGGCTATTCTCAGGCCTTCACAAATAGCGAAAAGCTCTACTCTTCGATAGTCTCCCAATCCTGTATGTCTAGCGAATGCCATCAGAAATTCTCCCTTAGTGCCCCTAATGATACCTCCCACTCCTGAAAGACCTGAGCCCTTAGCTGCCCCATAAACAGTGACCACAATAGTTGCATCAGTAGCTGACCAAGAAACTGGTGTATGTCGAATTTGCGACAATAGAGTGATGCTGATCTGGAACCCATGCAAGCTAGCTATGTCGTGGGAAGCCTGGCTAAGCGAAAAAGCTGCTGAAGAGAGCTTTATGAAATACATAATATTACCTCTCAAATGAGCTAAAGTGACAGAACATGAATCTTACCTAGCCTTATTCCTCCCCTTCCAAACTTCCGACAAGAACATAGTCAAAAATATGTGAGCAAAAGGACTACATCGCTAGGGAGCCGTCCACCACAAATGCCAGAAATCACTAAAAGAAGAGGGAGCCAAGTAAGAAAAATAACCCCACACAGTAGGAAGGATGGAAGACCATAAACCTTTAACAACCCTTCAGTCAACAAAAAACATGCCATAAAGCCTCTATAGCTCCATTGCAGAGGCTACACTTGGAGTATAGTTCCATACCCAAACATTATAATTTATCATCAAGAGGTAGGAAGTTATTGACAAGATGCCACAGGAAGAATTGGACATTATCTTGGACTCCCAACTTCCATATGTCCTTCTTTACCTTGCGAACAGCTTTACACTTTCTAATCATCTCCTAAGCTGAAGATAAAGAGAAAGCACCAGACGGAGCCAGAACCCAAAGCATAACATCTTTAGCTTCGGGTTGAAAAGAAGCTGGATTTTGAGAATGGAATAAGCTAAATGACCATCAAGCGGTTGCAAAATCTTCTAGGTATTCCAAAAGCCAATGGAAATACAATCCTTAACTGTAATCTCTAGAAGGCAAATGGAGGAATTGCGGGTAGCAAGGTTACCATCGCCTGTCCAGTTATCAAACCAAAAGGATGAGTTGCCAGATTTTAATGAAAAGGCAATGTGTGGTTCTGCAATCGTGGAAATCAGAAGTATGTGCTTCCAAATCATTAAGGACTGGGAAGATGGCTCTTGCAATATGGATGGATATTTGTTGCTTTGTATTTTCTCCACATAAACAAAGACCACAGGGTATCCCTTTCCCTAAATTTCCACCACAACTTGAGAGTAGAAGCCTGGCTTACTTCTTCTAGGAATTTGAAGTTAAGGCCATTCTCATTCTAAGGAAAGCACAAAGAACGCCTGCTCATCCAATGCCTTTTTTCCCCGTGAACTGAGCTTCCCCAAAGAAAAATGTCTAAGTGCCTCTCAATGTCCTAGAAAACTGATTTTAGAGGATTGATTACCTACAATAGATGAAGAGGCATAGCAGATAATACTGATTGAACAAGCCGCATTTGACCTGCTTCAGAAATATGCTTAAATCTTCACCCTTGTAGCCTCTTTTTTAACTTTGTCAATAAAGGGTTGAAAATATATCTTCCATCTTCTACCTTTGAACACAGAACAACCAAGGTACGTGAAAGGTTGAAACATTCTCGTAAAACCTAATATTCTATGTACCATAGAGGACCTTTGTGTAGAAGCTTTATTTGAAATAATGTAGGAGCTTTTGGCATCATTAAAGAGATGTCCTGAACATTTTTTATATTCCCAGAGAATGGATTTCATCAGAGTTAGAGATTTCTTTGAAGCAGTTGTAAATACCAGCATATCATCAACAAAACAGAGGTGAGAAATCAGAAAGCAAGAAGAAGGCAGCTTAAAAGGTATAAGTCCACCCGTAGTTAAATTCTCGTTCAAGCCTTTTGCGAATAATTCCTAGGTAATGATAAAGAGCATAGGTGATAAAGGATCCCCCTGTCTTAAACCCTGCAGGGATTTGAAGTAGCCACACATTTCTCCATTTATCACCACTGAAAACCAGCAATTGTTTATACAATTCTCCATCAGCTGAATAAAATGAGCATTAAAGACAAAATGAGAAAGCACCGCGCACAACGACGACCAAGAAACTCTATCAAATGCTTTAGACATATCAAGATTGAGAGCCACATTATTCCCCATCACTCTTCTGTCTATGGAGTGAAAGATTTCATAAGCTACAAGGAAATTATCAAAAAGATTGTGCCCTTTGATGAAACCCGACTAATCAGGGGATATGATTTTGGAGAGAAAGGGATTAAGCCTTGAAACCAAAACTTTAGTGACAATTTTGTTGCAATAGGTACAGAGACTGATAGGTCAGAAATCCATAAAATTTCTAGGAGAGGCATTCTTTGGAACCAAAACAAGAAGAGTACTACTAAAGCCTCTCAGAAATGGAACTCCAGTAAAAAAATCCCGAACAGTGTGCATAACCTCCAATCCTACAATATTCCAACAATGAGTATAAAAATTTCCTGAAAAACCATCTGGCCCTGGAGCACTATCAACTTCTAGGGTAAAGATAGCCTCTTTCACTTCATCCAATGATGGAAGGGCTGAGAGAGAAATATTATCTTGTTCAAAAATAATAGAAGGGATGCAGTTGTACATCTAGGAGGACTCATCCATGCTGGTGGCCTTAGAGGGGGCTAAGAGTATAGAGAAATAACTCACCGCTTCTGCCTTAATCAATCCCATGTCACGGAGCAAATATCCTGACTTATCTTGGATGCATGTAGTGCATAATTTCTATCTGCTGACGTTACTGTAGTTATGAAGGAAAGCAGTACCTGCATCTCCTTCTTTTAACCATTTAATCCTGGAATTTTTCCCTCTAATAATCCTTCTCATTCTTTAAGTGAAAGGCTAGTTTGACCTTGCACTCTTGAAGTGCAATATGATCCATCTTTGTGTGACTTAATTCAGGAGCATGTTTAGCTTGAGGTACCTCATCCTCAGCCTTGGATATATTATCATTAATATTACCAACATGCTCACGGTTCCATTGTTGTAAAGCCACCTTTACTACCGTCAATTTGCCCAAAAGCCTTTGCATACCATTCTCATGAATATCGAGAAACTAGGCTATTTTAATAGTTTCCCTAAACTGCGAGTGATTGGTCCACATCTTCAAAAATTTGAAAGGCTAAGGAGCTAGCATCTTAATAGAAACCAGAAGAGGTGAGTAATCTGAGCCACTCCTTGTAAGATATAGCACTTTTGTAGCATGGAAATCCTTCCTCCACCTGCTAATTATCAGAATTTGATCTAATCTTTCAAAACAGGGCCACTCCCCCATTTTGCACCAGGTAAATACTCCCAGTAGAAGACGGGCTTTGCAGATGACAATCATCAATGAATTCCACAAAATCAATAATAGCAGGAAGGTTTGGGGTGGCAGAACCTAAATATTCACTAACATCCACAATCACATTAAAATCTCCCCTAATCAACCAAGGGGCTTCAGTCGAATGTTCAGCTATGAGTTGAAGAGCGGCCCATAAATCAATCTTGTCATTCCTATTACATGCAGCATAGACAATGGTGCAAGAAATAAATATTCCAAATATAGAAATATGCAGATGCAAAAGCTGCGGGCTATCTTCTAAAACTGATAAATGGATATGATCCCTCTAGAAAATCTATACTTTGCAATTGATATCAAGAAACCCACAATAAAAACCCAACTTGAACACATACCATTGCAAATTGTCTTTAGATATCCTAGGTTCCAAAATTGCAAAAAAATCAATATTATGAGTGCGAATCAATTTTTTTATTCTTTTGAGCGAGAAGGCATTAGTAATGCCTCAAATGTTCTAGATGACAGTATTCATGTTAACTAGTTGATGAAGGCAAAGAGGAATACCTTAATGGTGGTCTTCTCCTTCTGGGAAGTATCAAACGAATGTCTGTATTAACACCCTCCTTCGTCTTCTTTTTCTTTTTACGAGTGGCCTTCTTTCCGTCCATACCCACCTGGAGGAAGAGCAAGAAATCAGCTCTGAGAGGGGGCCTTTCTATGTCTGAGTACTTCCTATGAGCATCTTGGGCCTTATCGTCATTGGATTCATAAATCAATTTGTTTGTATAAGAGCAAGGCATGTCATCAATAATCTCACCTAGACATCTATGTTGGCTATCTCAAGCATATCATATATGGCACAACGAAAAATAAGAACTAGATACCAACCCAAGATCTGCATATGTGTGGAAAATTAGACATAAAGAGAACAAAGGTAACAGCTTTACCTTTCTTTGAGCGTGTGGAAAACAAAATTTTTCCTTCTTCAAGTCGAGGTGCGATCAAGTAATCCTCTTGATCAAACACCACGAGAGTTGAACGCCCAATCACTATAATCATAGTATGTGATTATCTCTAATAGAAATCCACACGGAGGAATACTCAAGCACCAAGATTTTTTGTGCTAGTAGAAATAACAATGGTGGCTAGGGTTTTGTTCAAGAACAACGAGTGAGAGAGAGAAGAGAAATAACTGTGTATCCTCTAGGGTTTTTGGAGAGTTGTTTCCGTTAATCCCTAACCAATTAGGTTTCGTGCATATCATCATATAACACAAAAAACCCTACCAAAACTGAGAATTCTAAAATAGTTAGAATTTCCTAATTGTGATCGGAAACATCAAGTTCTCACAATTACAATTTGGACCATAAATTATAATTAATTTTAATATAGCCACAACAACTTCTCTTTCTCGCAATTAACCCTACTATGTTATCAAATAACATCTTGAGTATATAATCCTCGATTGTGTATGGCCTATTAGGTTTCCCAGTCAATTGCTAGTGAACATAAATTAATCCAAACGTCTTTGAGATTAATAATCCATAATTAATTAGAATTAATCATATTGATTCTAATCAGGATTGGTTTATTAATTCATCAATTAATAAACCTATATTCCCAAATCATAAACATATCTAGCAACACATCATGACCACCTAAGAGTCCAGGAAGTCAAGTAACTTGACATGAACCCTATAATAACAAACTACAGTGCAATTAATTTCTTTCACCATATAATATCTCATTCAGTTTAGAGTATGAAATTAGTGCGAACTCCCTCCAGAACATATTAATTCTAGCCTGAATATAATGGTACTTATACCAGGAACCCACTACTCTACATGTGTATCAATTGGAACTGTTTCCAATACACAATCACCTTGGCCAAGGATTTCTTGAGTAGTAATTTCTACATGTGGCTCTGAGATATTCGCCCCTACTATTAGGAGTGGTAAATCCTTTATTGACCATCTCATCTACTTTCATTTACCTCACAATGTACCAAATATCCATCCCATAGGTGGCCCTCGATCTGGCTCCAAAAATTGGAATCAAAGCATAATGCTCAGCAAAACAAAGTACCTTGGTGATCTCAAGTCTAAGGATGCTTGCACGTTTGCTATATTTAGATCATATCACTGGCACTAAATAGTTATCTGTGTGATTATCTCATAGCTAGGTCATCCAATGAACTTGTTCCATTAACAAGCATCCACGTGTTAACTTTGAGTATCTCAATGCTCATGGATACGAGAACCACCGCTTGATCAAATCAAAAAGTCTAAAACATGCGAGTCTTAACACATTAATGATGTCTAGTCTCATTAATACTACGACTAGGGACTATTTAAGTACTAACACTATACGGTGTAGTAGGAATCTCATATCATGATCTCTATCATGATTTCCTTAACACAGTGTTGTACTAGGGACTTTATCTAATAGCTATATTACATAAAAGTAAACAAAAGAAACTGTAAGATAAATAATGCCTTTTATTAAAATAAAATATGTCATACACAATGTAAAAGTGATTGCCTCTAGGGCATAACACTAATAGTCTATTCTCGAAGGAAGATCCTAGAGCCACATCAGAACTTGATGCATGCAATGTCGTTTGCTGTTCCCCAACATTATCACCTCTCAGTGTTTCAGCTGGGTTAGCGGCTACCTGAGGGACAGATAGTTGATTATTAGGCATCACATCTGGTATTACGGGAGAATGCGGGGTTCTAAAAAAGGAATCTGCATTGTAGCTGAGGGGATTTCGTGTTGTGACTGCAGTTGCTATGGCAGCACTAAGGTTTCTGGGTTTTCTGGACAATTTACAATAGCTGGTAGGGTAGTTGTCTGTGTTATAGGAAGCCATTGTTCCATAGTCGATGGTGGAGCATGCTTAGGCATAACCTTCTCTCTGAGACCGCAGCAAGAAATGTCATGTCCAAGTCTAGAAAACTATCTGCAATATGGAATGTTCTCATAAGCCACTGATTGGAAAAACCCAGATTCACCTTCACCTATCGAAGTGGACGATGGATTTGATTTAAGCAAATCCAATTCAATGCAAATTCTTGTGACACTAGGCCTCGAGAGATTTACTGTGGCTTCATCAAGCTTCAATGGCCGCCCGATCTTTGAAGCTATTGTGAAGAGAACTTCCTTTCTAAATAGTGAATCGGCAGATGCTCGAAGAAAACCCATAGAGGAACGATGGAGAGGTCTAATAAAACATTAAAGTCCTTAATCTAATTCAGAATTCGCATTGGAAAACCCTTAAGAAACCAGAGATTCTTTATCCAAAGCCGAAGATAGTCTTCCTCCAAAGAAGGATGGATTAACACATTCTTTGCGTGTAAAGATCCATTAATAACTTCCCCTGTAGTCCAAACAATTTAAACTCCCTTCGAAGATCCTCCACAGATGGCTGACCTAGTGCAAATTTTCCTACCAGGACAAAACGGTAAGGGGCAGCAAGTGAAGAAGTCTCTTCATCAGAGAAGAAGATTGTCGGGAATCCCTTGTAAGAGGAAGGTTATTTGATAGTGGAGCAGACTTCACCAGATTAACTAAAGAGATCTGCAAAGGACTTACGTCCCCATGAAGCTGTTAGGGCCGGCACCGGCTCAGCCACCATGCCAAGGTTTGCTGTCACCAAGATCCAAAAAAGTAGGGGTTCGTTCTTCTCAGCGCTCCAAAAAAGTAGGATCCCCGTATCCTAGTCATCCCAAAGCATCAGATTTTACAACCTATGCAGCTTAGACTCTTGCACTCTCTTTTTTTCCAAGCTTAAATTTTTCTGACCTTTTTTTCAGCTAATGTCAAACTAGAGTAATCTCACAACTCCGTCAGTACTTATTTTTTTCTTAGAGCACCATACAAAAAAAATAATGACTAACATTAATAGTATTTTTGCAGTTTCTGCAGCTCAAGATATGGTCAAGGGAGAACAAGAATTACCTGAAATTGAAATGCCAAGGAAAATGCTTCCATTAATTGAGATAATAAGTACCATAATGCAAGTGCCTGAGAACTATCAATATTTGGGATGTACTCTTGTTGGAGCACCTTGTGGTCCTCACGGACATAGGTGCTGCCGAGGGCTCCGTTGCACTGGGGTTACAAGCCGTCGAATTTGTCTCTAAATTTTAAACTCTCTAAAGTTACTGAAAATGTTTTGCCAGAGCGCAATAAATAAAATAAAGATGTCCGACCATGTCTAATTTCAATTTGATCAATGCAGGCTTTCTTTATTCTGCTTGTTATATGGTTTTAATAAATTACTCTACAATTGACTCTGTGTTGAATACAATATTTTGATTTCTAATCCCTAGCAAAAAGCAAAAACCCTCTTTCTTTTACGTATTTATCTACGATTTGATAGTTTTAAACCATTTCAATATCTATTTTGAAAATTGGTTTCCAAAATCCCTCCTTCCTAATAAAAATCCAAACCTTCTTGGAGATTTACATTTGTTTGTGTTGTGTGGCTATATTGTATTCTGGTCTTTTGTTTGCTTCATGCCTATCCGACTGTGATTACTGGGCAGTTTTATTGGAATGTCGAAACATATGATTGCTATGCTATGCTATAGTTGCATATGATAGAAGGGTCATATATGAGTTTCTTGTTTGGTGTTGTTGACATTCGCCATTTCTTTCTTATTCTAATACTATAGTTTTCTGGTTTTAACTTGGGACCATGCGGAGCGTTGGCACCCGGTTTGTGGTGTTTTTAACTTGTGAATTAGGGTTTTGGTTTATCCTTTTTACCTGACTATTGTGGGGTGTTTGTGTTTCTCTTCTGTCTTGTGTATAATCTGTGTTCTTCGTTGAGTCTTACCATCACATGCTATACCAGCCATCTGTTTGCGTCTCTCTTCTGTTCTGTTTTCCTTTTGTTTTGGGGGCCTGGACCTATTGGTCCAGACTAGAGGACGAAAGAAAACAGATAAATATGCGTTTCCACTTGCTTCCCTACCTCGGCTAGCCTCACCATGTAGTCTACCAAGGCCACTCATAATGCATAACAATAACCCATCCTCTCTCTGCGTGGTACTGATGTCCACACACCCCACTCCATTAGAGTTATCTTACACCCATCATCTGGCCCCTGAAACGTCCAATGCCACATGCATTGTGTCCCCTGTTGTGGGGAGCATGTCCCCTCCTGATGATCTTATATCTTCTGAGTCCCCTGCCCCCTATATGGGTAAGACCAACATCTTTCAGTCAGAGAAACAATATTGGAAAAACCTATTGCTTAATTGGGATGTTTGCAGAAAGATTCCCGGGCATGAAGACTGTGATAGAGCTCACTAAACAGTGGGGAGTTCATTCTAAGATGCACACACATACCTCCAGTTGGCTTATTTTTCATTTCTCATCGGAAGAAGATAGGCAGGCAGTTTTCTATTGGGGGCCATACACAGTGTTTGGTAGGTCTCTTATGCTCAAGGTTATGCCATCTGAATTTGATTTCTCCTTCGATGAAATGAGCATAATGCCCATATAGGTGATATTTCCATCACTACCCCTCAGTTGTTGGAACAATAAGGCACTAAGCAACATGCCTTATATGGCCCTATTATGACAAACATGCTTACTGCCAGGTTTGATAGACTGTCCTATGTAAGAGTTCTGGTGGAAGTTGATGTTTCTAAACCCCTAGTGAAAGTGGTGCCACTTAGACTACCATCGGGAAAGATAAAACAACAATCTGTGTGGTTTGGGTTCGAGCCTGCTTTCTGTAATCACTACTGCAAATTCGGTTGCTTGGATGGGGGATGAGATGAAAAAGAAAGAACAATTACTGAATACCATGGTTGATGATGTGAGTATTCGGCAAAAGGGCAGGCTAACAAAAAAAAAAAAAAAAAAAAAGAGACCACTGTCTGCACCGGCTGGAGATAACAAACAACTACGATCACCTTCACCTAGGGAGACACATTCTCCGTGCATTCACAAGGGAAAGGAACCAGTCCAGCATCATGAACACGAAGGCATGCTGAAACCACTGTTCGGAGCATTGTCCAGTACATAGGTGGTTGGCTAGCATTCTTCCATGCACAACTAATGCCGTGCTGGGCCTGATGCGCCCAATGCCCTAACTATAGCTGTCAAGCCACCAAACTAGATAAGGGAAAGTAAAGGGTGTTCCAGGAAAAGGTGTACGGGGCATTTCCAATCCCGATCAAATTCAAGGGTGCATGTACAATTTCAAAATACTTCTACGATCCCTCCCAGTATGAATGATGCTAGTATGGATGAGTTTCCTAAGGTAATGGTGAGAGCGGGTAAGGCAACCGTGCAGGCCACAAGGTTCATTTGTTTCGTATGGAAGAAATATGCTGGAATATTAAAGGGTTCAACGTAACCTTTAATGAATACGGGGTTCGGTAGTTTATCTCTAAACATCATATGGACATTATTGGATTACTAGAAACAAAGTTAACTTTGGATGGGCTTGAGAATATCCTTCGAAACCAGTTCCCTAATTAGTCGGTGATACATAACTTAGTTAAGTCGGATGGGGGTAGAGTGGTCATCTTTTGGAACAGAGCTATGGTGGATGTCTAGCTATTCCACTACATGGCTCAGGCTATTACTATTTGCATCACCTGTAGGATTACTCATGTTGTTTATTATTTTACTTTTGTCTGTGCTTACAATACTGTCGTTGCACGAAGGCCGTTATGTGAGGATTTTTAGTACTTATCTAGCACGCTCTTGGAGCCATAGATCCTTATAGGAGATTTTAACACCTACTTACAAGTGGATGACAAGCTCAGTGGTATCTCGCCATCAAATTATGAAATTAAGGATTTCGCTTCTGTTTGTGTGGAGACAGGCCTGGAAGATCCTCCCTATGTAGGACCACGGTTTACTTGGACAAATTTGAGGGTTTGGTCTAAGCTGGACAGGGCTATTGGTGAGGCATGGTTACAGTTCCATGCCCAGGCATCTGTGGAATTCTTCCCCATTAGTTGTCTGTCTGATCAGAGCCCCTTCATTTGGTCACTGGTTGACAACTAGGGTGGATTAGTGTGACCGTTCGGGTTCCTTAATTTTGGGGCTATTCATCAATCTTTTCTTAACTTGGTCAAAGGAGTATGGGAACTTTCATACACGGGTTTCCACTAGTTCACAATCTGTCACCGATTGAAAGATCTTAGCAGGGACTTGAGGAGATTAAATAGACTGGAATTCTCTCATCTATCTGATCATGTTGAACAAGCAAACAGAGCTATCGATAGTGCACAAAAGCAATTACTATGAAACCCTATGGACATGGACCTTATTGCACAGTACAAGGAGTGTATGCTGTCAGCTTGGCGTCTTGCAGAGGCAGAAATGAAGTTCTATCAGCAACTTGCAAAAGGAAATTATGTAGCTCAAGCAGACAAGAATATGAGCTACTTCTTTAACATAGTCAAACGGAACAAAAAAAGGAGCTTTAGTGCATCGATTCTCAAGGAGGATGCTACTATGACAGACAGTCCAAAGGCTTTAGCTGAGGAATTTGTTGAATACGACTATAGACTACTGGGGACGAGGGTACAAAAGAACCTTCTTGGAAAAAGTTCACAAAAGAACAACCAAAGGCCTTGTTAATAATTTTAAAAGCCTAGTCTATATAATTCCTTCTCGAGAATAATTTGTTAAGTTTAGTCAATAGAACTTTTATGATTTTTAGATGATGAAGTCTCATCCTGAGGCAATAGACTCATTCCAGCTTCATTCCCTCCCTGATATTTTAAATGATTGGTGGTCATACTCTGGGCCTAAAAGGTGGCTGCTTAGGGTTTTCTGAGCTACTATTCTATGTAATATTGGAAGGAACGTAATGGTGTAGTTTTCGAGGACAAGCTGTCTTTAATGCTTAGAGTCCATCGGAATGTTTAGTCTTTTTTAAAGGATTTTTTGGCTGGCTTCCCTATAATAGAGTCATCCCATCTACGTGGTGCACTGGCATCTTTGAACCTGACCTGGTCTTCTGAGAGGAGTGTTCATATATGGCCAGTAAAAAAGAGGGATAAGGTCAATATGCACAAGCATTTCGTCCCTAATATCGATGGTGCTTGTAAGGGACTAACTGGCTTTGCTGGGGCTGGAGGAGATCTTTGTTTTCTCAATGTGTCTTTTCACTCTGTGTTTGCATCTGTCCTCCGGCGGCCACTAATACGGAGGTTGAATTGGAGGCTCTTCATCTTGGTCTCAGAACCTGTATGCGGTTGAAGTTTTCAAACATTCAAATCCAATCTGATTCGCTTAGATTGGTACAGATGCTTTTAGGACTACAGAGAGTTCCTTGGCATTAAAGGGCTGGTTTTTGATAATCAAGTTTCTCTTGGTTAAAATGCCTTTTCTTTCATTGATACATGCATATAGGGAAGGAAATCAATTGGCAGATTTTATGGCTAATGAGAATTGTCGTTTGCATGCTTCCGTACCATACTCACACTTCACGGACTTAACTTCAGAGGCTAAGGGAAATTTGTAATATGGATTGGCTTAGCATTCCTTCTTTGCATATTAAATTGGTTGTATCTTAATTATTTAATAAAATTTTAGGGGGTTCTGTCCTCCTTTAACCAATATATATATTCGAGTAATCTCACAACTCCGTTAGTGCTTATGTTTTTCTTAGAGTGGCATATAACAAAATAATGACCGACATTATTGGTTTTTTGCTGTTTCTGGGGCTCAAGATATGGTCGAGTGAGAACAAGAATTACCTGAAATTGAAATGCCAAGAAAAATGCTTCCGTCGTTTGAGATAATTAGTACCATAATGCTAGTGACTGAGTACTATCAAAATTTGGGATGTACTCTTTTTGGAGCACCCTGTGGTCCTCACAGACCTAGGTGCTGCCGAGGGCTCCATTGCACTGGGGTTACAAGCCGTCGAATCTGTCTCTAAATTTTAAACTCTCTAAAGTCACATAAGAAGTTTCGCCGGAGCGCAACAAAAAAAATAAAGGTGTCCGGCCACATCTAATTTCAATTTGATCAATGTATGCTTTCTCTATTCTACATGTTCTGGGGTTGTAATAAATTACTCTACTATTAACTCTGTGCCGAATACAATCTTTTGATTTCTACTCCCTAGCAAAAATCATCCAACCCTCTTTCTTTTATGTATTTGTCTACATTTTTGCTAGTTTGGAACCCTTGCAATGTCTAGTGCTTTAAAGCAAACTATGTATATTTCAAAATAAAAGGAGAGATTCGCACTAAAAATTGGTTTCCAAAATCCCTCCTTCGAAGTACAAATCCAAACCTTCTGGAAATAGGTCTCAAAAGAACTACCGAATGCCTTGTTAATAATTTTAAAAGCCAAGTCTATATAATTCCTTCTTAAGAATAATTTGTTAAGTTTAGTCAATAGAACTTTTATGATTTTTAGACGATGAAGTCTCTAATTATCTTTTACAAGAAAGTATTACACTAAAGAAAAATATTAGAGTTTAATTACTCAATCAAAATAAACTTAAAGAATAGAAAAATTTTTAACTTGACTGGTGCCTAAGTTTAGGGTTTATAATGTTTTTGTCCTTATTGATTTTTTCTGCCTTCATGGCCCCTAATGAATTTATTACATATCAAGGGGTCCCCAACTCTCTTTTTCTGGTGTAAATTAATGCAAATGTAGTCATTTTCATTGCACCTGAAGTTCTTGGTTTGAAACGGAATTAACAGATATTCCGATTTAGCACTTTAAAATTTTCAAAAAATAAAGTTGGAGACTGTCACTTGGCAATTTATAATTTGTATGAAGAAATTATTAATGACGATAATATTATACTTCCCATTCTATAGAATCCTAATTGGCTAATTTTAAAAAATGATATAAAGAAATGTCAAATTTGCTCCAACCCCAGACCAATTGGAATTGATCTAATATTAAAATGGCGGCTATTAGGACCATTCAGATATTTAAAATTTCATTCTCAAAACTATAAATCTAGATGATTTCTGGGCAATGGAAAGCACCATCTCATTTACAACGTTTGAAAGGTTTCTCAAAGAACAAGCGTCCTATATGACTAACCTTGCTTGCTTCCTTTTTGTTTTCCTCACAGCCTTTGCAGGTTTTTTTTTTTTTTTTTTTTGTTTTTTCTCCAGTAACGGTGCGGAATTTAGAACCCTACCAATTTATTAATAAAAAAAAACTGTTACATGGTGAAAGTCCTCTAACCAAATTGTACAGATGATTTTCTTATAGTCTTTATATTATGCACACCCCTACTATCTTAGATACAGAGCCCTTGAACTCACTTTGGAAGGCGATAAAATGAAAGAAATGATGGTTATAACCAGTAGCACAAGCTAGGTTGGCTAAGGCATCATCCACTTTGTTATCCTCTCTGTAGGTATGCCTCAATTCGATGGTGCGAAATGAACTGCATAGCCATTGTACTTGACATTGAAGTTGATGGAGCATGCTAGTCATCTCTCTGGATAAGGTGATACACTGTAAAGTAGTAGCTGAATTAGATTGGAGTAGAATGTCAAGAAATTCATGTTGTCAGGCTATTCTCAGGCTTTCCCAAATAGCTAAAAGCTCTGCTCTCTGATAGTCTCCCAATCTTGTATGTCTAGAGAATGCCATCAGAAATTCTCCCTTATTACCCCTAACGATACCTCCCACTCCTGAAAAACCTGAACCCTTAAATGCCCAATCAACAGTGACCACAATAGTTGCATCAGTAGTTGACCAAGAAACTGGTATATGTCGAATTTGCGACCATGGACTGATGTTGATCTGGAACCCGTGCAAGCTAGCTATGTTATGGGAAGCCTGGCTAAGCGAAAAAGCTGCCGAAGAGAGCTTTTTGAAATACATAATACTACCTCTCAAATGAGTTGAAGTGATAGAACATGAATCTTACCCCAGCCTTATTCCTCCCCTTCCAAACTTCCCACAAGAACGCAGTCAAAAATATGCGAGCAAAAGGCCTGCATCGCTGGGGAGCCATCCACCACAAATGCCAGAAATCACTAAAAGAAGAGGGAGCCAAGTAAGAAAGACCACCCCACACAGTAGGATGTATGGAAGACCATAAGCCTTTAACAACCCCACAGTCAACAAAAACATGCCATAAAGACTCCATAGCTTCAATGCAGAGGCTACACTTGGAGCACAATTGCACACGCAGACATTGTAATTTGTCATCAAGCGGCAGGAAGTTATTGACAAGATGCCATAAGAAGAATTGGACATTAGCTTGGACTCCCAACTTCCATATGTCCTCATTTACCTTGCAAATAGCATTACGCTTTCTAATCATCACCCAATCTGAAGACAAAGAGAAAGAACCTGACGGAGCCGAGACCCAAAACATAACATCTTGAGCTTCAGGTTGAAAAGGGGCCAGATTTTGAGAATGGAATATGCCAAATGACCATCAAGCAGTTGCAAAATCTTCTTGGTATTCCAAAATCCATTAGAAATACAATCCTTAACTATAATTTCTGGAAGGCATTTGGAGGAATTGCGGGCAGCAAAGTTACCATCGCCTGTTCAGTTATCAAACCAAAAGGATGAGCTGTCAAATTTTAGTGTAAAGGTAATGTGTGGTTTTGCATTCTTGGCAATCAGAAGTATACACTTCCAAATCATTGAGGACTGGGAAGACGGCTCCTGCAATGATAGATGGATATTTGATGCGTTGTATTTTCTCCAAATAAACAAAGACCACGGGGTATCCCTTTCCCTAAATTTCCACCACAACTTGAGAGCCGAAGCTTGGCTTAGTTCTTCCAGGAATTTGAAGTTAAGGCCCTTCTCATTCTTAGGAAAACACAAAGAACGCCAACTCATCCAATGCCTTTTTTCCCCGTGAACTGAGCTTCCCCAAAGAAAAATGGCTAAGTGCCTCTCACTATCCCAAAAAACTAATTTTGGAGGATTAATTACCTATAATAGATGAAGAGGCATAGCAGATAATATTGATTGAACAAGCTGCATTTGACCTACTTCGAAAAGATACTTAAATATCCACCCTTGTAGCCTTTTTTTAAGTTTGTCAATAAGGGGCTGAAAATATATCTTGAAGATAGGACAACCAAGGTACACGAAAGGTTGAAACATTCTCGTAAAACACAATATTCTATATACCATAGAGGACCTTTGTGTAGAAGCTTTATTTGAAATAATGTAGGAGTTTTGGCATCATTAATAAGCTGTCCCGAACATTTTTTATATTCCAAGAGAATAGGTTTCATCAGAGTTAGAGATTTCCTTGAAGCAGTTACAAATACCAGCGTATCATCAGCAAAACAAAGGGGAGAAACCGAAAAGCAAGAAGAAGGTAGCTTAAATGGAATACGTCGACCTGTAGTCAACTTCTCATTCAAGCCTCTTGCGAATAATTCCTAGGCAATGATAAAGGGCACAGGTGATAAAGGATCCCCTTGTCTTAAACCCTACAAGGATTTGAAGTAGCCACACATTTCTCAATTTATCACCACTGAAAACTAGCAATTATTTATACAATTCTCCACCAACTTAATAAAATGAGCATTAAAGCCAAGACGAGAAAGCACCGCGCACAACGACGACCAAGAAACTCTATCAAATGCTTTGCACATATCAAGCTTGAGAGCCACATTATTCCCCATCACTCTTCTTTCTATGGAGTGAAAGAATTCATAAGCTAAAAGGAAATTATCAAAAAGATTGTGCCCATTGATAAAACCTGACTAATCAGGGGATATGATTTTGGAGAGAAAAGGACAAAGCCTTGAAGCCAAAACTTTAGTGACAATTTTGTTGCAATAGGTATAGAGACTGATAGGTCAGAAATCCCTAAAATTTCTAGGAGAGGCATTATTTAGAACCAAAACAAGAAGAGTACTTCTAAAGCCTCTTGGAAATGGAACTCCAGCAAAAAAATCCCAAACAATGTGCATAACCTCCAATCCCACAATATTCCAACAATGAGTATAAAAATTTCCTGAAAAACCATCTGGCCCTGGAGCACTATCAACTCCCAGGGTAAAGATAGCCTCTTTCACTTCATCCAATGATGAAAGGGCTGAGAGAGAAATATTATCTTGTTCAAAAATAATAGATAGCATGCAGTTGTACATCCAGGAGGACTCATCCATGCTGGTAGCCTTAGAGGGGGCCAAGAGCATAAAGAAATAACTCACCGCTTCTGCCTTAATCAATCCCATGTCACGGAGCAAATATCCTGACTTATCTTGGATGCATGTTGTGCATAATTTCTACCTTCTGACATTACAGTAGTTATGAAGGAAAGCAGTGCCTGCATCTCCTTCTTTTAACCATTTAATCTTGGATTTTTCCCTCCAATAATCCTTCTCATTCTTTAAGTGAAAGGCTAGTTTGCCCTTTCTCTCTTGAAGGGCAATATGATCCACCTTTGTGTGACCTGATCCATAAGCAAGTTCAGCTTGATGTACCTCGTCCTCAACCCTGGATATATTATCATTAATATTACCAATTTGCTCATGGTTCCATTGTCATAAATCCACCTTTATTGCCTTCAATCCTAGCAATTGCGAAGGTTTTGCCTCAGTCACAAAACCCTCACAATTTGTGAGGATTTTACGATAGTATTGACTTTTCCATTTTTTAAATTATGAAAAGTCCATCGCAAAATCCTCACAAATTGCGAGGGTTTTGCTATGAACATTAAAAAAAAAATTATTTACTTATCGATGCAAAACCCTCGCAATTTGTAAGGGTTTTGCGATGGTATAGATTTTCTCTTTTTTTTTTAAATATGAAAAGTCTGTCACAAATTGTGAGGGTTTTACCATGGACTTTCAAAAAAAAAAAAATCATTTAAATATTTTTTTTTTCATATAAACAATCAACCATCGCAAAACCATCACAATTTGCAAGGATTTTTTCTGTCGCAAAACCTTCACAATTTGTGAGGGTTTTTGCGATGGTCTAGATTTTTTGTTTGTTTAAAATATGAAATGTCCATCGAAAAATCCTCACAAATTGCTAGAGTTTTGTGATGAACATTCAAAAAAAAATTTAGTTAAATATTTATTCTTATTGCGAGGGTTTTGCGATGGATAGACTTTTCTTTTTCTTCATAGGAAAAATTCGTCGCAAAATCCTCACAATTTCAAGGGTTTTGATTAAAGAAAAATATTGGAGTTTAATTACCCAATCAAAGTAAACTTAAAGCGTAGAAAAAATTTAAAAATTACCTTCTCTAGTCCCTAAATTTAGGGCTCATAATATTTTTGTCCTTATTGATTTTTTCTGCCTTAACAGTCCCAAATGAATTTACTACATATCAAGGGCTCCACAACTCTCTTTTCTTATGTAAATTCCAGTGAGTGAAGTCATTTTCATTGCACATGAAGTTCTTGGTATGAAAGGGAATTTACTGATATTCCGATTTAGCACTTTAAAAAATTCAAAAAATAGAGTTGGGGACCGCTCCTTGGCAAGTTATAATTTCATCAGTAACCATAACTGTATGAAGAAATTATTAGCGATGATAATATTATACATCCCATTTTTTAGGATCCAAATAGGCTAATTTTCATAAAAGATATAAAGGAAGGAAAGAGATGAAAGTATCACGTTCTAGAAATGACTAAGAAGCGATAGTGCATTTCAAGGGTCTACTTGAAGGCTTTGAAGAATCGCAATAATTGCCCAAGAATAACCACAATGACTGAGAAAATGTGGACATATTTTTCTTAATGGGATCTGATAATGACTTGATATAGTCGCACGGAGGAATGAACAGAAGAGAGAGAAATTGAGTCCACTCGATTCACCTAATCGCATTAGTTTAATAACTAGAACTTTAATAACTTTATACTAAGCGGGTTTGGGAAACTTTTCTGCTATCGTTTCATCTTGAGGCAATAGACTCGTTCTAGCTTCATTCCCTCCCGAACAATTTAAATGATTGGGGGTCGTACTCTGGGCCCAAAGGGTTGCAGCTTAGGGATTTCTGAGCTGCAATTCTATGGAATATTGGAAGGAACATACTTGTAAAACTCCAATCAAAACCAACCTTAGAGTAAGGGAATTAGGATGCATATCATATTTTATTGCATGTTTAAATATATATTTTTATATGATTTTATATGCTTTGGATTTGTGTTTTCTAGTCTAGAGGGCTTGGATTTGATTATTGAGTAAGAAGGGTAAAATGGTAATTTTTGCTTGAGCTGAAAATAGGGAGATAGTTTGAGGATTAAATAGGAAAAATATTTTAGAGAGAAACTAACAACAAGAGTAGTTGTGGTTTAGTGGTTAGTGCTTAGGAATAAATTTTTGAGGTCTTGGGTTCAAATTCCATCATTGGAGTTTTAGCATGATTAAATTTTATTTTTGCTTGGGAAGTGATATTTTCGGCCTTAAGTGCTTTACAATAGGGTAGAGGTGTTGTCCTAGGGGAAACATGATAGGAGTATCCTAATCATATTCTTGTGCCCTACTCAAAAATTCCTAAGGGAATTCATTCCTCCTTGATCTTTAATTTTTTCCTCATTCTCAATTCATTAGATTGGACAAATTTGTTCTAGCCAATTTCATTCCAGAAATTTTAGTAAAGTGCTGTGGCTTTGAAGGTTTAAAATGTCTTAGTGAAAGACATCTTATGGACCGAAAATGTGGAAGAGATGGGGAAGGTTCCAAGAGAATTAATTTCCCTAGTGAACCTTCTAAACTTCACTTTAGCTAGGTTTATTTTCCTTCATGTAATGAACTGAATTTTTTCCAGTTTCTTGTGCCTTCAAGGTGTCGAAATTCTGAGCCATTATTCCCTCCTAAGTGATACCAGAAAATGGCCCTTTTGATCATCTTGAAATCTGAAATTTTCTGGTTGATTTCGGGCTGCACAAATGCTGTGCAAAACCAGAAAAATTTATGGTTGAAATCGTAGCTTCGGAGGTCTTCAACCAAGCTGTTTTCTCCCAGCTCCTTAGTCACATCTCTCCTCCATGAAGCAGGCTGGAATCCAGCCATGAAAGGCCTCTGAAATCTCCGTCAAACTCTCTGCAACCTGGCTGGAAAATGGCAGCCGAAACTGCCCAGGAAAATTCCAGCAATGGCGAAATTCTGTGCAGTAATTTTTCCAGCTTTGTTTCCTATTCCAGCCCTGGCAGAAACATCATATTTCTTCTGCACAAACCACTCTTAATCAGCCATGAACTGAACTCCATTGTCTTCCCCAAGCTTCTGCACGAAAATCATACATGGCTGCCCGAAAATATCTCCAACAAATCACTGCAATCATGCCTTGATTGGATACCAAAATTCCAGCAAACTTAATTTAGCAACATTCCATAAAATGTCCCTCAAACAACCAGACCTTCCCTTCACCATTACACTGCTTCTTTTTGGCCACCATTAATCCACTTCAACCAGCTTTCATCCAGTCGAATCACAGAGCAATCAGTCGGCCATAGCAGTTCCAAAAAGCTCTCCATTGATCAAAATATTCTTGCTATGTTTTGATTCCAAATTTGATTCTCAAAAATATTCTTTTAGGATTTCAACAACCAGCCTTTCCTTTTCCTTTCAAACCAGTAAAATCATCTTCCTAAACTACACAAACAATTTGGCCACTGCACACACAGAATTTCGGTAGCCACAAACCCAAAATTCCTCCATTCTCTTCAACCTTCAAGCACGTATAGAACACCAGGAACACCTATTCCTTTCTTTCACCTAATGCCTCTCCAAACCACTTCAAACTTCTTCCAAAAATTCCAGATTTCACCTACTCACTACCGTGAGTCCATCCATACCATTTTTAACATCGAACTCCTAAATCCAACTTGCTATTTTGGATCAAAAATCAGAAATTGTGTGAAGGCTCAAGAACACATTCAAGGTAGGTTTCTTCAAACAACTTCATCTTCTCTAATCTTTGATCTCTAATGAATATATATATATATATATATATATATATATATGAATAAGCATGCTAATGGACTCTCTGCTTCTCTTTTCTCTCTCTCTCTCAGCCGAACACTCTCTTCTTCTTGGCCGAATGGTTCTTCACCACTGGCCATGCTCTCTTTATCTTCCTTGGATGGATTTAGACATCTAGGAGTTGAGATCCATTCGAAACTCCTTCAAGGTACTCATCAATCAAGTAAGCCTTTTCAACCCTCATTTTTAATTCTAGATTCATGTCTCTAGGATGATATTGGTAGGAGATGGATTATGAATAGGATTTGAGCATGAATTGTTGTGATAAGTAGAGATTGAGGCATGAATAAATATGTGTTTATGATGGAGATGGGATTTATGCATGAGTTGATTATCTTGGTTGATTGTATGGTGTTTTAGGGTTTAATGCATGCTTCCATGTCGTAGGTAGTATTTGTGATCAAGTATGCTAGAGATTATGTCATCTATGATGAATAGGATTTATATTCATGTATAATTATTGAAGCCATGATTATGTTTACGCTAGTAGAGGTTGGATCATGCCTTGATAAATTTAGATCTATGCTTTTATTCATGATTTGGATGATTTGATGAAGTGAAGTGGAGTATATGTTCATGATTATAGTTAGCAAGTGGAATTATGATCATGACCTAGTTGTCCCTAAGCTAAATTTTATTTCTTCAATAAAATGTTTAATATTATGAATTTTGCTAGTAATTTCGAAAAACCCTAGGAAGGGTAGATTTGGATTATTATATAAGGATATTTTAGTCAAATAAATGATAGCTTTTATTTCAAGAAATAAAATATATAGATATAATATCAAATAGAGCCTTTTATATAAATAATCATAATAAGTAAAAATATTAATTTTGTAAGTCTTATATTCATAAATATCATTAAAATTTATTATCTTTCAATTATTATCTTTTAATCAAAACCTGTTAAAAATTATTTATTAGCTTTCAATCAAGACCCATTAAAATTTATTTTCAACTAATTTTAGTTATCAATTATTTTCAAATAATTAATTATTAATAAATCATTATTTTACCTAATACCACCTAGGACTCTTCATCAAACAAACTCTAAATTATTCTTAGCAAGATTTAAACCTTCACCTTATTAGTACCTATTTCCCAAAACATTAATTATTTTAAATATCAAATTAGACATAGCTTATAAACCTTTTTATTTATTATTTGGCCTTAAAGCTTGGGACACTAGGATCATGGCAGTAGTGAGTTGAGTTAGTCTTATTTGTGAAGGTGGATTTTGGATTGAGTTTGATTGTGGTTTTTGTTTACCCCAGGCGGGGTTGGGTCAGCAGTTGAAGATCTTTATTTTATTTCGAGCTAAGGATCAGGTAAGCTCCTGCATAAAACCTGTTTGATGCAAAATGTTTATTATGGCAAGCCAAATGTAGAGTGCATGGACACTCATTTCGGTAAAGGCAATTGAGGATTGACTCCTTACTTATTTCAGTCAAACAAATTATTTGAAAATCAATAAATAGATTTACTCAAACTTAAAACTCTTTCTAAAACTGATTTTGACAAAGACTTTGGAAACCCTTAATTGCCATTTTTCAAGTGGAACTATGTTTTGTTCATTTTTCCCAAGTGGGATACGTTACGTTGAGTACTCAATAAGGGTGGATTACTAGGGCTAGTCTTTGAGGGGTTAGAGTAAGTCTCTCAGTAGGTGGCCACCTCTGAGGGGTGAGTCCTGCCCGGATAATATGTCAGTCCTGTAGGTCGTGCCGGTTCGAGCTAGTAGTTTATTTTTCAGTCAAGTGACTGTGTTTTGCCGGAATAGACACCCGGTTGTTGTTTGGGTATAGAGAAGGAGGAGTATCTTGCCCGGTAGGCCGATCACCTACCTTTTTGTCAGTCTGCACAAAGTGTCGGCATTCTGACATGGTTATGGGGCCCAACGTGTGGTAACCCATGATCATTTCTTTTGAGTGGTTGATTTTATTGATTATGTATGGTTGGAAAAGCCAAAACACCACTCTTGATTTTAACTAATGTTCATTGCTTGCCAGTAATTCCCTTATAAGGATTTTATACTTTGCATTCACGAACTGTTTTCATTGGACACTCAAAGCACACACGGACTTATTGAGATTTTTGTCTCATCACCATTTTTACCATGATTTCAGGTCGATCCTGTTGTGGGGATGAGTAGCTAGATATTGCCTGCCTTGGAAGATTTTTCTGATGTTTAATTTGTGTAATGCATTGGGGAGATGAGAGTGGATAAATTTTTATTACGGATTTATTTTTGGTATTCTTGGATTTATTCTTGGGTTGTAATAAATTTTAAGATAAAGTATTATTTTTATTCCGCAATTTTATTTGTGTGACCTAGTTATAAAGACCCCTTGTCCTTTGGACGGGGCGACATCCCCGGCCCTGGCGGGCCTAGGTAGTGGGGTGTTACAATACTGGTGTAGTTTTTGAGGACAAGTAGCCTTTAATGCTTAGAGTCCATCAGAATGATTAGTCTTTTTTAAAGGATTTTTCAACAAGCTTCCCAATGATAGTGTCATCCCATCTATGTGGCGCACTGGCATCATTGAACCTGACATGGTCTTGGGAGAGGAGTGTTCATATATGGCCGGTAAAATAGAGGGATAAGGTCAATATGCACAGGCATTTCGTTCTCAATATCGATGGTGCTTCTAAGGGACTGACTGGCTTTGCTGGGGCTGGAGGAGATCTTCGTTTTCTCAATGGGTCTTTTCACTCTGCATTTTCATCCGTCCTCGGGCGGCCACTAATATGGAGGTTGAATTGGAGGTTCTTCATCTTGGTCTCAGAACCTGTATGCGGTTGAAGGTTTCAAACATTCAAATCCAATCTGATTCGCTTGCATTAGTCCAGATGGTTTTAGGACTTTAGAGAGTTCCTTAGCATTTAAGGGTTTATTGTTGAAAAACAAGTTTCTCTTGGTTAAAATGCCTTTGCTTTCATTGATACGTGCATACTGGGAAGGAAATCAGTTGGCAGATTTTATGGCTAATGAGAGTTGTCGTTTGCAAGCTTCCGTAGCATACTCGCACTTCACGTGCTTGCCTTGAGAGGCTAAGGGAAATTTGTAATGTGGATTGGCTTAGCATTCCTTCTTCGCATATTAAATTGGTTGTATCTTAATTATTTAATAAAATTTTAGGGGTTCAGTCCTCTATTAACCAATATATATGTATATATATATATATATATATATATATAGTAAAAAATTTTAAAAATAAGAATGATGCTTTAAAAGAAAATAAATAAATTACGGAATAAAATTTCAAATATCAAATTATGAGGTCGGCCTGAAAATAGAGTAAAAAGAAAATAGGATAGAAAACCGGTAATCAAAACGTGTGAAAAGTTTTCTTGCAACAATATCAAATCCTTATCTTCGTTCAGAATTCATTTTCAATTCATGATTACAAGAACGATAAGGATGCTGTAAATTAATTGTGGATTGCCAACTACACTTTTATAAAATAATAATAAAAATAATAACAAACGGCATATGAAAAAATCTTAGAGCAAATAGGATAAGGTAACGGAGAGAAATTGGCATTGACAAAGGTTATGTTGAAATGTATTGTTCAATAATTCCAATACATCGCTGAGTGCAAGAATTAAAACAAGAAGAGGGCATTTTTCTTAGAGGTATCATTTTTAATTACCTCCATGCGGTTGAATTCTTTTTGTCACTAAAAAAATCTAAAGTTGTTAGAGGCACCATTCGAGGCTTTCACGAAATATAGAAACATTTTTTAAAGAGAAATTTTTAGTAAATGGTCGCTTGTTCCCCGAAGAATACGAATGTGGTCAAAGGATGAGGCGGTGGCATTGGCAAAACGATCACATCATGAACACTGACTATGCTAAAATAGTCGTTTCTTGCTTCTGCAAAATAAAGAAAATGTCAAATTTGCGCCAACCCCGGACCAAATGGAATAGATGAAATATTATAATGGCGGCTATTAGGACCATTCGGATATTTAAAATTGCATTCTCAACACTATAAATCCAGAAGATTTCCGGGCAATGGAAAACACCATCTCGTTTACAAGATTCGAAAGGTTTCTCAAAGCACAAGCGTCCAACATGGCTAAGCTCGCTTGCTTCCTTTTTGTTTTACTCGCAGCCTTTGCAGGTTAGACTCTTGCACTCTTTTTTTTTTCCAAGCTTAAATTTTTCTGCCATTTCTTTATGGGGATGTCAAATTCAAGTAATCTCTCAACTCTGTCAGTACTTTTCTTAGAGAACCATAGAAAATAATAATAATAATAATAATAGTAATAATAATAATAATAATAATAATAATAATAATAATAATAATAATGATGATGATGATGATGATGATGATGATGACCGACATTTCTGGTATTTTGCAGTTTCTGGGGCTCAAGATATGGTCGAGGGAGAACAAGAATTACCTGAAATTGAAATGCCAAGGAAAATGCTTCCATCGTTTGAGATAATAAGTACCATAATGCAAGTGCCTGAGAACTATCAAAATTTGGGATGTACTCCTTTTGGAGCACCCTGTGGTCCTCACAGACCTAGGTGCTGCCGAGGGCTCCGATGCACTGGGGTTACAAGCCGTCGAATCTGTCTCTAAATTTTAAACTCTCTAAAGTTACTCAAGATGTTTCGCCGGAGCAGAATAAATAAAATAAAGATGTCCGGCCATGTCTAGTTTCAATTTGATCAATGTATGCTTTTTCTGTTTTGTTTGTTATGTGGTTTTAATAAATTACTCTACTATTGACTTTGTGCCAAATACAATCTTTTGATTTCTAATCCCTAGCAAAAAGTATCAAACCTTCTTTCTTTTACGTATTTGTCTACATTATTGCTAGTTTTGAACCCTTGCAATGTCTATGGTTTAAAAGTAAATTAATTATATTTTGAAATAAAAGGGGAGATTTACATTGAAAATTGGTTTCCAAAATCCCTCCTTCCTAATACAAATCCAAACATTCTTGGAAAAAGGTCTCAAAAAAACCAACAAATGCCATGTTAATAATTTTAAAAGCCCAGTCCATAAAATTCTTTCTCAAGAATAATTTGTTAAGTTTAGTCAATAGAATTTTTATTATTTTTAGACGATGAAGTCTCCAATTATCTTTTACAAGAGAATATTACACTAAAGAAAAATATTGGAGTTTAATTACCCAATCAAAATAAACTTAAAGCATAGAAAAATTTTAACAATCACCTTGTCTGGTCCCTATGTTTAGGATTTATAAGGTTTTTGTCTTATTTAATTTTTCTACCTTCATGGCCCCTAATGAATTTATTACATATGAAGGGGTTCCCAACATTCTTTTCTAGTGTAAAACAAAGCAAATGAGGTCATTTTGATTACACATGAAGTTCTTGGTTTGAAAGGGAATTAACAGATATTCCGATTTAGTACTCTAAAAAATTAAAAAAATACGAGTTGGGGACTGCCACTTGGAAAGTTATAATTTCATCAATAACAATAATTGTATGAAGAAATTATTAACGACGATAATATTATACTTCCCAATATCTGGGATCCAAATAAGCTTATTTTCAAAAAACATATAAAGAAACGAAATAGATGAAAGTATCACGTTAAAGAAATGACGAAGAAGCAATAGTGCTTTTCAAGGGCGAAATTGTAGGCATTGATGAATCGCAATAATTGACAAAGAATAACAACTTTGACCGAGAAAATGTGGACAGATTTTTCTTAAAGAGATATGATAATGACTTGATATAGTGGCAATGAGGAATGAATTGAAGATAGAGAAATTGGTGTCCAATCGATTCGCTTAATCGCGTTAGTTTAATAACTAGAACTTTATTAATTTTATACAAAGCGGCCAGGGAAGCTTTTCTGCAGCCATTTCATCTTGAGGCAATAGACTCGTTCCAGCTTCATTCCTTCCCTAACATTTTAAATGATTAGTGGTCGTACCCTGTGCCCATAGGGTGGCTGCTTGGGGTTTTCTTAGATACTATTCTATGGAATATTGGAAGGAGTGTAATGGTGTAGTTTTTTAGGACAAGCAGCCTTTAATGCTTAGAGTCCATCGGAATGTTCGGTCCTTTGTAAAGGATTTTTCGGCTGGTTTCCCTATAATAGCGCCATCCCATCTACATGGTGCACTGGCATTTTTGAACCTGACCTAGTCTTCTGAGAGGAGTGTTCATATATGGCCGGTAAAATAGAGGGATAAGGTCAATATGCACAGGTATTTTGTCCTCAATATCGATGGTGCTTCAATGGGACAGACTAGCTTTGCCGGGGCTGGAAGAGATCTTCGTTTTCCCAATGGGTCCTTTCACTATGCATTTGCATCCTTCCTTGGGCAGCCACTATGATGGAGGTTGAATTGGAGGTTCTTCATCTTGGTCACAGAACCTATATGCGGTTTAAGGTTTCGAACATTCAAATCTAATCTGATTTGCTTGCATTGGTCCAGATGGTTTTAGGACTTCGGGGAGTTCCTCGGCATTTAAGGGTTTATTTTTGAAAAACAAGTTTCTCTTGGTTAAAATGCCTTTGCTTTCATTGATACGTGCATACTGGGAAGGAAATTAGTTGGCGGATATTATGGCTAACGAGAGTTGTTGTTTGCATGCTTCCGTAGCATACTCGCCCTTCACGGACTTTCCTTGAGAGGCTAAGGGAAATTTGTAATGTGGATTCGCTTAGCATTCCTTATTTGAGTTTTAAATTGCTTGTATCTTTATTATTTAATAAAATTTTAGGGGGTTCAACCCTCCATTAACCAACACACACACACACACACACACACACACACACACACACACACACACACACACACATATATATATTAAAAATATTTAAAAATAAGAATGATGCTTTAAAAGAAAAAAATAAACTACGGAATAAAATTTCAAATATCAAATTATGAGGTCGGCCTGAATATAGAGAAAAAAGAAAATAGGATAGAAAACCGATAATGAAAACGTGTGAAAAGTTTTCTTGCAACAATATCAAATCCTTATCTTCGTTCAGAATTCATTTTCAATTCATGATTACAAGAAGGATAAGGATGCTGTAAATCAATTCTGGATTGCCAGCTACACTTTTATAAAATAATAATAATAATAATAATAATAATAATAATAATAATAATAATAATAATAATTATTATTATTATTATTATTATTATTATTATTATTATTATTATTATTATTATTATTATTATTATTATTATTACCTACATGCGGTTGAATTCTTTTGGTCACAATAAAAATCTAAAGTTGTCAGAGGCACCAGTCGATGCTTTCACGAAATATAGAAACATTTTTTAAATAGAAATTTGTAGTAAATAGTCGCTTTTGCTCCAAAGAATACGAAAATGGTCAAAGGATGAGGCAGTGGCATTGGCAAAACGATCACATCATGAACACTGAGTATGCTAAAATAGTCGTTTCTTGCTTCTGCAAAATAAATAAACTGTCAAATTTGCGCCAACCCCAGACCAAATTGAATTGATGAAATATTAAAATGGCAGCTCTTAGGACCATTCGGATATTTAAAATTGCATTCTCAACACTATAAATCCAAAAGATTTCCAGGCAATGGAAAACACCATCTCGTTTACAAGATTCGAAAGATTTCTCAAAGCACAGGCGTCCTACATGGCTAAGCTCGCTTGCTTCCTTTTTGTTTTGCTCGCAGCATTTGCAGGTTAGACTCTTGCACTCTCTTTTTTTCCAAGCTTAAATTTTTCTGTCTTTTCTTTCAGGTAATGTCAAATTCGAGTAATCTCTCAACTCCGTCAGTACTTATGTTTTTCTTAGAGCACCATACCAAAAATAAAAAAATAAAAATAATGACCGACATTATTGGTATTTTGCAGTTTCTGGGGCTCAAGATATGGTCGAGGGAGAACAAGAATTACCTGAAATTGAAATGCCAAGGAAAATGCTTCCATCGTTTGAGATAATAAGTACCATAGTGCAAGTGCCTGAGAACTATCAAAATTTGGGATGTACTCCTTTTGGAGCACCCTGTGGTCCTCACAGACCTAGGTGCTGCCGAGGGCTCCGTTGCACTGGGGTTACAAGCCGTCGAATCTGTCTCTAAATTTTAAACTCTCTAAAATTACTCAAGATGTTTCGCCAGAGAGCAATAAATAAAATAAAGATGTCTGGCCACGTCTTGTTTCAATTTGATCAATGTATGCTTTTTCTATTCTGCTTGTTATGTGGTTTTAATAAATTACTCTACTATTGACTCTTTGACAAATACAATCTTTTGATTTCTAATCCCTAGCAAAAAGCATCAAACCTTCTTTGTTTTAAGTATTTGTTGACATTTTTGCTAGTTTTGAACCCCGGCAATGTCTTTGGTTTAAAAGCAAATTAATTATATTTCGAAATAAAAAGGGATATTTACAATGAAAATTAGTTTCCAAAATCCCTCCTTCCTAATACAAATCCAAACCTTGTTGGAAAAAGGTCTCAAAAGAACCACCAAAAGACATGTTAATAATTTTAAAAGCCCAGTCCATAAAATTCCGTCTCAAGAATAATTTGTTAAGTTTAGTCAATAGAACTTTTATTATTTTTAAACGATGAAGTCTCCAATTATCTTTTACAAGAAAATATTACAGTAAAGAAAAATATTGGAGTTTAATTAGCCAATCAAAATAAACTTAAAGCATAGAAAAATTTTAACAATTACCTTGTCTGGATCCTAAGTTTAGGATTTATAATGTTTTTGTCCTTATTGATTTTTTCTGCCTTCGGGGCCCCTAATGAATTTATTACATATCAAGGGGTCCCCAACACTCTTTTCTAGTGTAAAATAAAGCAAATGAAGTCATTTTTATTTCACATGAAGTTCTTGGTTTGAAAGGGCATTAATAGATATTCCGATTTAGCACTTTAAAAAAATTCAAGAAATACAGTTGGGGATTGCCACATGGAAAGGTATAATTTCTTCAACAACCATAATTGTATGAAGAAATTATTAACATCGATAATATTATACTTCCCAGTCTTTAAGATCCAAATAAGCTAATTTTCAAAAAAGAAATAAAGAAAGGAAAGAGATGAAAGTATCACATTATAGAAATAACTAAGAAAAAATAGTGCATTTCAAAGGTGAAATTGTAGGCATTGATGAATCGCAACAATTGACCAAGAATAAAAACTTTGATCGAGAAAATATGGACAGATTCTTAATGGGATCTGATAATGACTTGATATAGTCACAAGGAGGAATGAATAGAAGAGAGAGAAATTGGGATCCAATCGATTCATTTAATTATGTTAGTTTAATAACTAGAACTTTAATAGTTTTATACTAAGCAGGCAAGCGAAGCTTTATTGCAGCCGTTTCATCCTGAGGCAATAGACTCGTTCCAGCTTTATTCCCTCCCTGACATTTTAAATGATTGGTGGTCGTAATCTGTGCACAAAGGGTGGCTGCTTAGGGTTTTCTGAGATACTATTCAAAGGAATATTGGAAGAAATGTAATGGTGTAGTTTTTGAGGACAAGCAGCCTTTAATGCTTAGAGTCCATCAGAATGTTTAGTCTTTTGTAAAGGATTTTTGGCTGGCTTCCCTATAATTGCGTCATCCTATCTACGTGGCACACTGGCATCTTTGAACCTGACCTGGTCTTCTGAAAGGAGTGTTCATATATGGCCGGAAAAATAGTGGGATAAGGTCAATATGCACAGGCATTTCGTCCTTAATATCTATGTTGCTTCTAAGGGACTGACTAGCTTTGCTGGGGCTGGAAGAGATCTTGGTTTTCCCAATGGGTCTTTTCACTCTGCGTTTGCATCCGTCCTCGGGCGGCCACTAATATGAAGGTTGAATTGGAGGCTCTTCATCTTGGTCTCAGAACCTGTACGCGGTTGAAGGTTTTAGACATTCAAATCCAATCCGATTCGCTTGCATTGGTTCGGATGGTTTCAGGACTTCAGAGAGTTCCTTCGCATTTAAGGGTTTATTTTTGAAAAACAAGTTTCTCTTGGTAAAAATGCCTTTGCTTTCATTGATACATACATTCTGGGAAGGAAATCAATTGGCATATTTTATGGCTAACGGGAGTTGTCGTTTGCAAGCTTCCGTAGCATACTAGCACTTCACGGACATACCTTCAAAGGCTAAGGGAAATTTGTAATATAGATTGGCTTAGCATTCCTTCTTTACGTATTAAATTAGTTATATCTTTATTATTTAATAAAATTTTTGGGGGTTCAGCCCTCCTTTAACCGAAATATAAAATGTTTAAAATTATGAATGATGCTTTAGAAGAAAAATATAAATTACGCCGTAAAATTTTAAAAATTAAATTATGTGGTCGGCCTGAATATAGAGAAAAAAGAAAATAGGATAGAAAATCGGTAATTAAAACGTGTGAAAAGTGTTCCTGTAATAATATCAAATCCTTATCTTCGTTCAGAATTCATTTTCAATTCATGATTACAACAACGATAAGGTTGCTGTAAATTAATTCTAGATTGCCAACTACACTTTTATATAATAATAATAATAACAACAACAACAACAACAACAACAACAACAACAACAACAACAACAACAATAACAACAACAACAACAACAAACGGTAAATGACAAAATCTTTGGACAAACAGGATAAGGTAACGGAGGGAAATTGGAATTGACAAAGGTTGTGTCGAAATGTACTGTTCAATAATTGCAATAAGTCTCTGAGTGCAAGAATTAATACAACAAGAGGGCATTTTTCTTAGAGGTATCATTTTTAATGACCTCGATGCGGTTGAATTCTTTTTGTCACAATAAAAATCTAAAATTGTCAGAGGCGCCATTCGATGCTTTCACAAAATGTAGAAACCTTTTTTAAAAAGAAATTAGCAGTAAATGGTCGCCTGTGCCCCGAAGAATACGAAAATGGTCAAAGGATATGGCGGAGGAAATGGCAAAATGATCACGTCATGAACACTGAGAATGCTAAAATAGTCGTTTCTTGCTTCAACAAAATAAAGAAAATGTCAAATTTGCGCCAACCCCAGACCAAATGGAATAGATGAAATATTAAATTGGCGGCTATTAGGACCATTCGGATATTTAAAATTTCATTCTCAACACTACAAATCCAGAAGATTTCTGGGCAATAGAAAACACCATCTCGTTTACAAGATTCGAAAGGTTTCTCAAAGCATAAGTGTCCTATATGGCTAAGCTCGCTTGCTTCCTTTTTGTTTTGCTCGCAGCCTTTGGAGGTTTTATTTATTTGTTTTTTTTTGGGTAACGGCGGGGAATTTAGACCCCTACCAGTTTATTTATAAAAAAAAAATTGTTACATGTACAAAGGCCTCAAACCAAATTGTTCAATCGATTTTCTGCAATAAACAGTGACCACAATAGTTGCATTAGTAGCAGACTAAGAAACTGGTATATGTCAAATTTGCGACCATAGAGTGATGCTGATTTGGAACCCATGCAAGCTAGCTATGTTGTGGGAAGCCTGGCTAAGTGAAAAAGATGCTGAAGAGAGCTTTATGAAATACATAAAATTACCTCTCAAATGAGCTGAAGTGACAGAACATGAATCTTACCTAGCCTTATTCCTCCCCTTCCAAACATCCCACAAGAACGCAGTCAAAAATACGCGAGTAAAAGGACTGCATCGCTGGGGAGCCGTCCACCCCAAACGCCAGAAATCACTAAAAGAAGAGCGAGCCAAGTAAGAAAGACAACCCCACACAGTAGGAAGGATGGAAGACCATAAACCTTTAACAACCCTACAGTCAACAAAAACATGCCATAAAGCCTCTATAGCTCCATTGCAGAGGCTACACTTGGAGCATAGTTCCATGCCCAAACATTATAATTTATCATCAAAAGGCTGGAAGTTATTGACAAGATGCCATAGGAAGAATTGGACATTAGCTGGGTCTCCCAACTTCCATATGTCCTTCTTTAACTTGCAAACAGCTTTACACCTTCTAATCATCTCCTAAGCTGAAGATAAAGAGAAAGCACCAGACGGAGCCAGAACCCAAAGCATAACATCTTTAGCTTCGGGTTGAAAAGGGGCCAGATTTTGAGAATGGAATATGCCAAATGACCATCAAGCAGTTACAAAATCTTCCTAGTATTCCCAAAGCCATTAGAAATACATTCCTTAACTGTAATCTCTAGAAGGCATATGGAGGAATTGCGGGGAGCAAGGTTACCATCGCCTGTTCAGTTATCAAACCAAAAGGATAAGTTGCTAGATTTTAATGAAAAGGCAATGTGTGGTTCTGCAATCTAGGAAATCAGAAGTATGTGCTTCCAAATCATTAAGGACTGGGAAGATGGCTCCTGCAATTTGGATGGATATTTGCTGCGTTGTATTTTCTCCACATAAACAAAAACCACAGGGTATCCCTTTCCCTAAATTTCCACCACAACTTGAGAGCAGAAGCCTGGCTTACTTCTTCTAGGAATTTGAAGTTAAGGCAATTCTCATTCTTAGGAAAACACAAAGAATGCCTACTCATCTAATGCCTTTTTTCCCCGTGAATTGAGCTTCCCCAAAGAAAAATGGCTAAGTGCCTCTCAATGTCCCAGAAACCTAATTTTGGAGGATTGATTACCTACAATAGATTAAGAGGCATAGCAAATAATACTGATTGAACAAGCCGCATTTGACTTGCATCATAAATATGCTTAAATCTCCACCCTTGTAGCCTTTTTCTAACTTTGTCAATAAGGGGTTGAAAATATATCTTCCTTCTTCTACCTTTGAACATAGGACAACCAAGGTCCACGAAAGGTTGAAATATTCTCGTAAAACCCAATATTCTATGTACCATAAAGGACCATTGTGTAGAAGCTTTATTTGAAATAATGTAGGAGCTTTTGGCATCATTAATGAGCTGTCCTGAACATTTTTTATATTCCAAGAGAATGGATTTCATCAGAGTTAGAGATTTCTTTGAAGCAGTTGTAAATACTAGCATATCATCAGCAAAACAAAGGTGAGAAACCAGAAAGCAAGAAGAAGGCAGCTTAAAAGGAATAAGTCCACCCGTTGTCAACTTCTCATTCAAGACTTTTGCGAATAATTCCTGGACAATGATAAAGAGCATAGGTGATTAAGCATCCCCCTGTCTTAAACCCTGCAAGGATTTGAAGTAGCCACACATTTCTCCATTTATCACCACTGAAAATGAGCAATTGTTTATACAATTCTCCATCAGCTGAATAAAAATGAGCATTAAAGCCAAAACGAGAAAGCACCGCGCACAACGACGACCAAGAAACTCTATCAAATGCTTTACACATATCAAGCTTGAGAGCCACATTATTCCCCATCACTCTTCTATCTAAGGAATGAAATATTTCATAAGCTAAAAGGAATTTATCCAAAAGATTGTGCCCTTTGATAAAACCCAACTAATCAGGGGATATGGTTTTGGAGAGAAAAGGACTAAGCCTTGAAGCCAAAACTTTAGTGACAATTTTGTTGCAATAGGTACAGAGACTGATAGGTAAGAAATCCCTAAAATTTCTCGAAGAGGCATTATTTGGAACTAAAACAAAAAGAGTACGTCTAAAGCCTCTCGAAAATGGAACTCTAGCAAGAAAATCCCGAACAGTGTGCATAACCTCCAATCCCACAATATTCTAACAATGAGTATAAAAATTTCCTAAAAAACCATCTGGCCCTGGAGCACTATCAACTCCCAGGGTAAAGACAACCTCTTTCACTTCATCCAATGATGGAAGGGCTGAGAGAGAAATATTATCTTGTTCAAAAATAATAGATGGGATGCAGTTGTACGTCCAGGAGGACTCATCCATGCTGGTGGCCTTAGAGAGGACTAAGAGCATAGAGAAATAACTTACCGCTTCTGCCTTGAGCAATCCCATGTCACGGAGCAAATATCCTGACTTATCTTGGATGCATGTAGTGCATAATTTCTACCTTCTGACGTTACAGTAGTTATGAAGGAAAGCAGTGCCTGCATCTCCTTCTTTTAACCATTTAATCCTGGAATTTTTCCCTCCAATAATCCTTCTCATTCTTTAAGTGAAAGGCTAGTTTGACCTTGCATTCTTGAAGGGCAATATGATCCATCTTTGTGTGACTTAATTCAGGAGCATGTTCAACTTGAAGTACCTCATCCTCAGGCTTGGATATATTATCATTAATATTACCAACATGCTCACGGTTCCATTGTCGTAAAGTTACCTTTAGTACCTTCAATTTGCCTATAAGCCTTTGCATACCATTCTCATGAATATCGAGAAACTAGGCTGTTTTGACAATTTCCTTAAACTGCGAGTGATTGGTGCACATCTTCAAAAATTTAAAAGGCTGAGGAGCTAGCATCTTAATAGAAACCAGAAGAGGTGAGTGATCTGAGCCACTCCTTGTAAGATATTGCACTTTGGTGGCATGGAAAGCCTCCCTCCACTTGCTAATAATCAGAATCCGATCTAATCTTTCAAAACAGGGCCGCTCCCCCATTTTGCACCAGGTAAATACTCCCAGTAGAAGACAGGCTTTACAGATGACAATCATCAATGAATTCCACAAAATTAATAATAGCAGCAAGGTTTGGGGTGGCAGAACCTAAATATTCACTAACATCCGCAATCACATTAAAATCTCCCCCAATCAACCAAGGAGCTTCAGTCGAATGTTCAGATATAAGTCAAAGAGAGGCCCATAAATCAATCTTGTCATTCCTATTACATGCAGCATAGACAATGGTGCAAGAAACAAATATTCCAAATATAGAAATATGCAAATGCAAAAGCTGCGAGATATCTTCTAAAACTGATAAATGGATATGATCACTCTAGAAAATCCAAATTTTGCTATTGATATCAGAAAACCCACAATAAAAACCGAACTTGTACACATACCGTTGCAAATTGTCTATAGATATCCTAGGTTCCAAAATTGCAAAAAAATCAATATTATGAGTGCAAATCAATTTTTTTAGTCTTCTGAGTGAGAAGGCATTAGTAATGCCTCGAATGTTCCAGATGACAGTATTCATGTTAACTAGTTGATGAAGGTAAAGAGGAATACTTTAATGGTGGTCTTCTCCTTCTGGGAGGCATCAAACGAATGTATGTATCAACACCCTCATTCGTCTTCTTTTGCTTTTTATGAGTGGCATTCTTTCCGTCCACAACCACCTAGAGGAAGAGCAAGAAATCAGCTCTGAGAGGGGGCCTTTCTGTATCTGAGTACTTCCTATGAGCATCTTGGGCCTTATCATCACTGGATTCATAAATTAATTTGTTTAAATATGAGCAAGGCATGTCATCAATAATCTCACCTAGACATATATGTTGAGTATCTCATGCATATCATATATAGTGCAACGAAAAATAAGAACTAGCTACCAACCCAGGATCGACATATGTGTGGAAAATAAGACATAAAGAGAACAAAGGTAATAGCTTTACCTTTCTTTGAGCATGTGGGAAATAATATTTTTTTCTTCATTCAAGTCGAGGAGCGATCTAGCAATCCACTTGATCAAACACCACGAGAGTTGAACGCCCAACCACTATAATCATAGTATGTGTTATCTTTAATGGAAATCCATACGGAGGAATACTCAAGCACCAAGATTTTTTGTGCTAGTAGAAATAAAAATGGCAGCTACGGTTTTGTTCAAGAACAACGAGTGCGAGAGAGAGAAGAGAAAGGATTGTGTATCCTCTAGGGTTTTTGGAGAGTTGCTTCCATTAATCCCTAACCAATTAGGATTCGTGCTTATCATCATATAACACAAAAAACCCTACAAAAAATGAGAATTCTAAAACATTTAGAATTTCCTAATTGTGATCGGAAACATCAAGTTCTCACAATTACAATTTGGACCATAAATTATAACTAAATATAATTTGGTCGCAACAACTTCTCTTTCTCACAATTAACCCTACTATGTTATCAAATAACATCTTAAGTATATAATCATCGATTGTGTATGACCTATTAGGTTTCCCAATCAATTGCTAGTGAACATAAATTAATCCAAACGTCTTTGAGATTAATAATCCATAATTAAATAGAATTAATCATATTGATTCTAATCAGGATTAGTTTATTAATTCATCAATTAATAAACCTATATTCCCAAATCATAAGCATATCTAGCAACACATCATGACCACTTAAGAGTCCCGGAAGTCAAGTGACTTGACATGAACCCTATAATAACAAACTACAGTGCAATTAATTCCTTTCACCATATAATATCTCATTCGGTTTAAAGTATGAAATTAGTGCCAACTCCCTCCATAATATATTAATTCTGGCCTGAATATAATAGTACTTGTACCAGGAACCTACTACTCTACATGTGTATCAATTGGAACTGGTTCCAATACACAATCACCTTGGCCAAGGACTTGTTGAGTAGTAATTTCTACATGTGGCTGTGATATATTCGCCCCTACTATTAGAAGTGGTGAATCCTTTATTGACCATCTCAACTACTTTTATTTACCTCATAATGTACCCAATATCCATCGCATAGGTGGCCCTCGATCTGGCTCCAAAGATTAGAATCAAAGCATAATGCTTAGCAAACAAAGTACCTTGGAGATCTCAAGTTTAAGGATGCTTGCACGTTTGCTATATTTAGATTATATCACGGGCACTAAATAGTTATCCGTGTGATTATCTCATAGCTAGGTCATCTAATAAACTTATTCCATTAACAAGCATCCATGTGTTAACTTTGAGTATCTCAATACTCACGGATACGAGAACCACCGCTTGATCAAATCAAAAAGTCTAAAACATGCTAGTCTTAACGCATTAATGATGTCCAGTCTCATTAATACTACGACTAGGGACGATTTAAGTACTGACACTATACGGTGTAGTAGGAATCTCATATCATGATCTCTATCTTGAGTTCCTTAACACAGTGTTGTACTAGGGACTTTATCTATTAGCTATATTACATAAAAGTAAACAAAAGAAACTGTAAAATAAATAATTCCTTTTATTAAAACAAAATATGTTATACACAATGTACAAGTGATTGCCACATCAGAACTTGATGCCTGTAATGTCATTTGTTGTTCCCCAACATTATCATCTCTCAGTGTTTCAGTTAGGTTAGCGACTGCCTGAGGGGTAGATAGTTGATTATTAGGCATCACATCTGGTATTATTGGGAGAATGCGGGGTTCTAAAAAAGGAATCTACAATGTAGCTGAGGGGATTTCGTGCTGTGACTGCAGTTGCTATGGCGGCACTAGGGTTTCTAGGTTTTCTCGACAATTTGCCATAGCTGGTAGGGTAGTTGTCTGTGTTTTAGGAAGCCATTGTTCCATAGTCGATGGTGGAGTAGGCTTATGCACAACTTTCTCTCTGAGACCGCAGCAAGAAATGTCATGTCCAAGTCTAGAAAACTATCTGCAATATGGAATGTTCTCATAAGCCACTGATTGGAAAAACCTAGACTCACCTTCGCCTATCCAAGTGGATGATGGATTTGATTTAAGCAAATCTACTTCAATGCAAATTCTTCCGACACTGGGCCTCGAGAGATTTACTGTAGCTTCATCAAGCTTCAATGGCCGCCCGATCTTTGAAGCTATTGTGAAGAGAACTACCTTTCTGAATAGGTGAATCAGTAGATGCTCGAAGAAAATCTTACGAGGGACGATGGAGAGGTCTAATAAAACTTTAAAGTCCTTAATCTAATTCAAAATTCGCATTGGAAAACCCTTAAGAAACCAGAGATTCTTTATCCAAAGCCAAAAATAGTCTTCCTCCAAAGCAGGATGGATTAACACATTCTTTACATGTAAAGATCTAATAATAACTTCCCCTCGTAGGCCAAACGTTTTAAACTCCCTTCGAGGATCCTCCATAGATGGCTGACCTAGTGCAAATTTTCCTACCAGGCCAAAACGTTAAGGGGCAGCAAGTGAAGAAGTCTCTTCATCAGAGAAGAAGATTGTTGAGAATCCTTTATAAGAGGAAGGTTGTTTGATAGTGGAGCAAACTTGACCAGATTAACTAAAGAGATCTGAAAAGGACTTACGTCCCCATGAAGCTGTAAGGGCCGGCACCGGCTCAGCCACCATGCCAAGGTTTGCTGTCACCAAGATCTAAAAAAGTAGGGGTTCGTTCTTCTCAGCACTCCAAAAAAGTAGGATCCCCGTATCCTAGTCATCCTAAATCATCAGATTTTGCAACTTGTGCAGGTTAGACTCTTGCACTCTCTTATTTTCCAAGCTTAATTTTTTTTGACCTTTTTTCAGCTAATGTCAAACTACAGTAATCTCACAACTTTGTCAGTACATATTTTTTTCTTAGAGCACCATACAAAAAAAAAAATAATGACTAACATTAATAGTATTTTGCAGTTTCTGCGGCTCAAGATATGGTCGAGGGAGAACAAGAATTACCTGAAATTGAAATGCCAAGGAAAATGCTTCCATTAATTGAGATAATAAGTACCATAATGCAAGTTCCTGAGATCTATCAATATTTGGGATGTACTCTTGTTGGAGCACCTTGTGGTCCTCACAGACATAGGTGCTACCGAGGGCTCCGTTGCACTGGGGTTACAAGCCGTCGAATCTGTCTCTAAATTTTAAACTCTCTAAAGTTACTCAAGATGTTTTGCCAGAGTGCAATAAACAAAATAAGGATGTCCGGCTACGTCTAATTTCAATTTGATCAATGCATGCTTTCTTTATTCTGCTTGTTATATGGTTTTAATAAACTACTCTACTATTGACTCTGTGCTGAATATAATATTTTGATTTCTAATCCCTAGGAAAAAGAAAAAACCCTCTTTCTTTTGTGTATTTGTCTACGTTTTGGCTAGTTTTAAACTTTTGCAATATCTATTTTGAAAATTGGTTTCCAAAATCCCTCCTTCCTAATAAAAATCCAAACCTTCTTGGAGATTTACATTTGTTTGTGTTGTGTGTGGCTATATTGTATTCTGGTCTTTTGTTTGCTTCATGCCTATCCGACTGTGATTACTGGGTAGTTTTGTTGGTACGTCGGAACATATGATTGCTATGCTATGCTATAGTTACACATGATAGATGGGTCCTATATGAGTTTCTTTGGTGTTGTTGATATCCGCCATTTCTTTCTTGTTCTAATACTGCAATTTTCTTGTTTTAACTTGGGACCATGCGGAGCATTGGCACCCGGTCTATGGTATTTTTAACCTGTGAATCAGGGTTTTGGTTTAACCTTTTTACCTGACTATTGTAGGATGTTTGTGTCTCTCTTCTGTCCTGTGTATAATCTGTGTTCTTCGTTGAGTCTTACCATCACATGCTATACCAGCCATCTGTTGTGTTGAATCTATAAAAACCTCTTATTAGATATTCAAACTAGTTTATCAGCTTTAGTTAACTGACTTCCTCGATGAACTCCTACCTGGGAGCCAGGTCCAAATTCAAATTTTCCTCTACCCTCTACATTCCTGGCCTATATAATTGTAGTTAACGTTTGGCCTTTATAGCTATTAGTAGACAATTCTACCTACCCGGGTAAAAACAAATCACAAAGTATCAAAACCCTTTCCAGCTGCCATTCTACTATATCGGCCCTCCTTTTGTTTTGGGGGCCTGGACCTATTGGTCCAGACCAGAGGACGAAAGAAAGCAGACAAATCTGTGGTTCCACTTGCTTCCCTACCCCGGCTGGCCTCACCATATAGTCTGCCAAGGCCACTCAAAATGCATAACAATAACCCATCCTTTCTCTGCGTAATACTGAAGTCCACACACCCCACTCCATTAGAGTTATCTTACCCCCATCATCTGGCCCCTGAAACGTCCAATGCCACATGCATTGTGTCCCCTGTTGTGGGGAGCATGTCCCCTCCTGATGATCTTGTATCTTCTGAGCCCCCTACCCCCTATGTGGGTGAGACCAACATCTTTCAGCCAGAGAAACAATCTGATCCCAAACCTTTGGAAACCGAGCAACCTCTACATACTTGGGCAAATGTTGTGAAAGGGAACTGTGAGCAGTGTAATGGAATGAGATTAAGCCATATCCCCAGCTCGGGTGAATTCATTGACATTTATATGCTCGACTTTGAGGATGCTAAGGTAAAGTTGGACTATTGCTTAATTGGGATGTTTACGGGAAGATTCCCGGGCATGAAAACTGTGATGGAGCTCACTAAACAGTGGGGAGTTCATTCTAAGATGCACACACATGCCTTCGGTTGGCTTATTTTTCATTTCTCATTGGAAGAAGATAGGCAGGCAGCTCTCTATTGGGGGCCATATACAGTGTTTGGTAGGTCTCTTATGCTCAAGGTTATACCATCTAAATTCGATTTCTCCATGGATGAATTGAGAATAATGCCCATATGGGTGACGTTTCTATCACTACCCCTCGGTTGTTAGAACAATAAGGCACTAAGCAAAGTTGCATATGCTATTGGCATCCCCATTATGACAGACATGCTTACTGTTAGGTTTGATAGACTGTCCTATGCAAGAGTTCTGGTGGAAGTTGATGTTTCTAAACCCCTAGTGAAAGTGGTGCCACTTAGACTACTATCGGGAAAGATAAAACAGCAATCTGTGTGGTTTGGGTTCGAGCCTGCTTTCTGTAATCACTACTGCAAATTATGTTGCTTGGATGGGGGATGAGATGAAAAGGAAAGAACAATTACTGAATACCATGGTTGATGATATGAGTATTCGGTTAAAAGGCAGGCTAACAAAAAAAAAAAAAAAAGAGACCACTGTCTGTACCGGCTGCAGATAACAAACAACTACGGTCACCTTCACCTGGGGAGACACATTCTCCGTGCATTCACAGGGGAAAAGAACCAGTCCAGCATCATGAACACGAAGGCATGCTGAAACCACTGTCCGGAGCATTGTCCAGTACATAGGTAGTTGGCCAGCATTCTTCAATGCACAATTAGTGTAATGCTGGGCTTGATGCGCCTAATGCCCTGACTATAGCTGTCAAGCCACCAAACTAGATAAGGGAAAGCAAAGGGCGTTCCAGGAAAAGGTGTACGGGGCATTTCCAATCCCGATCAAATTCAAGGGTGCATGTACAATTTCAAAATACTTCCACGATCCCTCCTAGTATGAATGATGCTAGTATGGATGAGTTTCCTAAGGCAATGGTGAGAGCGAGTATGGCAACCGTGCAGGCCACAAGGTTCATTTGTTCCGTATGGAAGAAATATGCTGACCATAGTTTTGATTTGATTGGGCACTAGTTAGTCCCCAATGAGAGTCACATGCTGGAATATTAGAGGGTTCAACATAACCCTCAATGAACACGGGGTTCGGGAGTTTATCTCTAAGCATCATGTGGACATTTTTGGATTACTGGAAATAAAGTTAACTTTAGATGGGCTTGAGAATATCCTTCAAAACCAGTTCCCTAATTGGTCGGTGATATATAACTTGGTTAAGTCAGATAGGGGTAGAGTGGTCATCTTTTGGAACAGAGCTATGGTGGATGTCCAGCTATTCCACTGCATGGCTCAGGCTATTACAATTTGCATCACTTGTAGGATTACTCATGTTATTTATTATTTAACTTTTATCTATGCTTACAATACTGTCGTTGCACGAAGGCCGTTATGGGAGGATTTTTAGTACTTATCTAGCACGCTCTCAGAGCCATAAATCCTTATAGGAGATTTTAACACCTACTTACAAGTGGATGACAAGCTCAGTGGTATCTCGCCATCAAATTATACAATTAAGGATTTCGCTTCTGTTTGTGTGGAGACAGGCCTGGAGGATCTTCCCTATGTAGGGCCGCGGTTTACTTGGACAAATTTGAGGGTTTAGTCTAAGCTGGACAGGGCTATGGGTGAGGCATAGTTCCAGTTCCATGCCTAGGCATCTGTGGAGTTCTTCCCCATTAGTTGTTTGTCTGATCAGAGCCCCTTCCTTTGGTCACTAGTTGACAACCAGGGGGGATTAGTGTGACCGTTCCGGTTCCTTAATTTTTGGGCTGACCATCGCTATTTTCTTAACTTGGTCAAAGGAGTATGGGATCATTCATACACGGGTTTTCACTAGTTCACAACATGTCACCGATTGAAAGATCTTAACAGGGACTTGAGGAGATTAAATAGACTGGAATTCTCTCATCTATTTGATCATGTTGAACAAGTAAACAGAGCTGTCGATAGTGCACAAGAGCAATTACTATAGAACCCTATGGACATGGACCTTGTTGCACAGTACAAGGAGTGTATGCTGTCAGCTTGGCGTCTTGCGGAGGCAGAAATGAAGTTCTATCAGCAACTTGCAAAAGGAAAGTATGTGGCTCAAACAGACAAGAATACGAGCTACTTCTTTAGCATAGTCAAACAAAACAAAAAAAGGAGCTTCAGTGCATCGATTCTTAAGAAGGATGCTACTATGACAGACAGTCCAAAGGCTTTAACTGAGGAATTTGTTAAATACCACTGTAGACTACTGGGGACGAGGGTACAAAAGAACCTTCTTGGAAAAAGGTCTCAAAAGAACAACCAAATGCCTTGTTAATAATTTTAAAAGCCTAGTCTATATAATTCATTCTCGAGAATAATTTGTTAAGTTTAGTCAATAGAACTTTTATGATTTTTAGATGATGAAGTCTCCAATTATCTTTTACAAGAAAATATTACGCTAAGGAAAAATATTGGAATTTAATTACCCAAACAAAATAAACTTAAAGCATAGAAAAATTTAAAAAATTACCTTGACTGGTGCCTAAGTTTAGGGTTTATAATGTTTTTGTCCTTATTGATTTCTTCTACCTTCATGGCCCCTAATGAATTTATTACATATCAAGGGGTCCCCAACTCTCTTTTCTAGTGTAAATTAAAGCAAATGAAGTCATTTTCTTTGCACACGAAGTTCTTGGTTTGAAAGGGAATTAATAGATACTCCAATTTAGAACTATAAAAAATTCAAAAAATAGAGTTGGGGATTGCCACTTGGAAAGTTATAATTTCATCAGTAACCATAAAAGTATGAAGAAATTATTAACGATGATAATATTATACTTCCCATTCTTTAGGATCCAAAAAGGCTAATTTTCAAAAAAGATATAATGAAAGGAAAGAGATGAAAGTATCACATTATTGAAATGACTAAGAAGCGATAGTGCATTTCAAGGGTGAAATTGTAGGCATTGAAGAATCACAATAATTAACCAAGAATAACAACCTTGACTGAGAAAATGTGGTCAGATTTCTCCTAATGTGATCTGATAGTGACTTGATATATATCTCCTAATCGCGTTAGTTTAATAACTAGAACTTTATTAATTTTATACTAAGAGGGTATGGGAAGCTATTCTGCAGCCGTTTCATCCTGAGGCAATAGACTCATTCCAGCTTCATTCCCTCCCTAACATTTTAAATGATTGGTGGTCGTACTCTGGGCCCAATGGGTGGCTGCTTATGGTTTTCTCAGCTACTATTCTATAGAATATTAGAAGGAACATAATGGTGTAGTTTTTGAGGACAAGCAGTCTTTAATGCTTAGAGTCCATCGGAATGTTTAGTCTTTTGTAAAGGAATTTTCGGCAGGCTTCCCTATAATAGCGTCATCCCATCTACGTGGCGCACTGGCATCTTTGAACCTGACCTGGTCTTCTGAGGGGAGTGTTCATATATGGCTAGTAAAATAGAGGGATAAGGTCCATATGCACAAGCATTTCATCCCTAATATCGATGGTGCCTATAAGGGACTGACTGACTTTTTTGGGGTGGAGGATATCTTACTTTTCCTAATATGTCTTTTCACTCTGTGTTTGCATCCGTCCTCAGGCGGCCCCTAATACGGAGGTTGAAATGGAGGCTTTTCATCTTGGTCTCAGAACCTGTATGCAGTTGAAGGTTTCAGGCATTCAAATCCAATCTGATTCGCTTGGATTGGTATAGATGCTTTTAGGACAATAGAGAGTTCCTTGCCATTAAAGGGCTGGTTTTTGAAAATCAAGTTTCTCTTGATTAAAATGCCTTTGCTTTCATTGATACATACATGCAGGGAAGGAAATCAATTGGTGGATTTTATGGCTAATGAGAGTTGTCGTTTGCATGCTTCCGAACCATACTCGCACTTCACGGACTTAACTTCAGAGGCTAAGGGAAATTTGTAATATGGATTGGCTTAGCATTCCTTCTTTGCATATTAAATTGGTTGTATCTTAATTATTTAATTAAACTTTAGGGGGTTCTGTCCTCCTTTAACCAATATATATATTCGAGTAATCTCACAACTCCGTTAGTGCTTATGTTTTTCTTATAGTAGCATACAAAAAAAAATAATGACCGACATTACTGGTATTTTGCTGTTTCTGGGGCTCAAGATATGGTCGAGGGAGTACAAGAATTACCTGAAATTGAAATGCCAAGGAAAATGCTTCTATTGTTTGAGATAATAAGTACCATAATGCAAGTGACTGAGAACTATCAAAATTTAGGATGCACTCCTTTTGGAGCACCCTGTGGTCCACACAGACCTAGGTGCTGCCGAGGGCTCCGTTGCACTAGGGTTAAAAGCCGTCGAATCTGTCTCTAAATTTTAAACTCTCTAATGTCGCAATAAATAAAATAAAGATGTCCGGCCCGCCACATCTAATTTCAATTTGATCAATGTATGCTTTCTGTATTCTGCATGTTATGTGGTTTTAATAAATTACTCTACTATTAACTCTATGCCAAATACAATCTTTTGATTTCTACTCCCTAGCAAAAAGCATCGAACCCTCTTTCTTTTATGTATTTGTCTACATTTTTGCTAGTTTTGAACCCTTGCAATGTCTAGTGCTTTAAAGCAAACTATGTATATTTCAAAATAAAAGGAGAGATTTACATTGAAAATTGGTTTCCAAAATCCCTCCTTCATAGTACAAATCCAAACCATCTTGGAAAAAGGTCTCAAAAGAACTACCGAATGCCTTGTTAATAATTTTAAAAGCCTAGTCTATATAATTCATTTTCAAGAATAATTTGTTAAGTTTAGTCAATAGAACTTTTATGATTTTTAGACGATGAAGTCTCTAATTATCTTTTACAAGAAAGTATTACACTAAAGAAAAATATTGGAGTTTAATTACTCAATCAAAATAAACTGAAAGCATAGAAAAATTTTAAAAATTACCTTGTCTGGTCCCTAAGTTTAGGGTTTATAATGTTTTTGTCCATAATTATTTTTTCTGCCTTCATGGCCCCTAATGAATTTATTACATATCAAGGGGTCCCCAACTCTTTTTTTCTGGCGTAAATTAACGCAAATGTAGTCATTTTCATTGCACCTGAAGTTCTTGGTTTGAAAGGGAATTAACAGATATTCCGATTTAGCACTTTAAAATTTTCAAAAAATAAAGTTGGGGACTGTCACTTGGCAATTTATAAGTTGTATGAAGAAATTATTAATGATGATAATATTATAATTCCCATTCTATAGGATCCTAATTGGCTAATTTTAAAAAATGATATAAAGAAATGTGAAATTTGCTCCAACCCCAGGCCAATTGGAATTGATCTAACATTAAAATGGCGGCTATTAGGACCATTCAGATATTTTAAATATCATTCTCAACACTATAAATCCAGAAGATTTCTGGGCAATGGAAAGCACCATCTCATTTACAACGTTTGAAAGGTTTCTCAAAGAACAAGCATCCTATATAGCTAACCTCACTTGCTTCCTTTTTGTTTTGCTCACAGCCTTTGCAGGTTTTTTTTTTTTTTTGGTTTTTTTTCCTGTAATGGTGCGGAATTTTGACCCCTACCAATTTATTAATAAAAAAAACTGTTACATGGCGAAAGTCCTCTAACCAAATTGTACAGATGATTTTCTTATAGTCCTTATATTATGCACACCCCTACTATCTTAGATACAGAGCCCTTGAACTTGATTTGGAAGGTGATAAAATGAAAGAAATGATTGTTATAACCAGCAACACAAGCTAGGTTGGCTAAGGCATTAGCCACTTGGTTAGCCTCTCTGTAGATATGCCTCAATTCAATGGTGTGAAATGAACTACATAGCCATTATACCTGACGTGGAAGTTGGTGGAGCATGCCTGTCGTCTCCATGTATAAGGTGAGGCATTGTAAAGTAGTAGCTGAATCAGATAGGAATAGAATGTCAAGAAATCCATGTTGTCGAGCTATTCTCAGGCCTTCACAACTAGCAAAAAGCTTTGCTCTTCGATAGTCTCCCAATCCTGTATGTCTAGTAAATGCCATCAGAAATTCTCCCTTATTGCCCCTAATGATACTTCCCACTCCTGAAAGACCTAAACCCTTAGCTGCCCCATCAATAGTGACCACAATAGTTGCATCGTAGTAGACCAAGAAACTGGTATATGTCGAATTTGCGACAATAGAGTGATGCTGATCTGGAACCCATGCAAGCTAGCTATGTTGTGGGAAGCCTGGCTAAGCGAAAAAGCTGCTGAAGAGAGCTTTATGAAATACATAATATTACCTCACAAATGAGCTAAAGTGACAGAACATGAATCTTACCTAGCCTTATTCCTCCCTTTCCAAACTTCCCACAAGAACGCAGTAAAAAGTATGCGAGCAAAAGGCCTGCATGACTGGTGAGCCGTCGACTACAAATGCCAAAAATTACTAAAAGAAGAGGGAGCCAAGTAAGAAAGACAACCCCACATAGTAGGAAGGATGGAAGACCATAAACCTTTAACAAACCCACAGTCAACAAAAACTTACCATAAAGACTCTATAGCTTCATTACAGAGGCTACACTTGGAGTATAGTTGCAGAGGCTACACAAGCTAGGTTGGATAAGGCATCATCCACTTGGTTATCCTCTCTGTAGATATGCCTCAATTCGATGGTGCGAAATGAACTGCATAGCCATTGTACTTGACATTGAAGTTGGTGGAGCATGCCAGTTATCTCCATGGATAAGGTGAGGCACTGTAAGGTAGTAGCTGAATTAGATTGGAGTAGAATGTCAAGAAATCCATGTTGTCAGGCTATTCTCAGGCCTTCCCAAATAGCTAAAATCTCTGCTCTCTGATAGTCTCCCAATCCTGTATGTCTAGCGAATGCCATCAGAAATTCTCCCTTATTACCCCTAATGATACCTCTCACTCCAGAAAGACCTGAACCCTTAGCTGCCCAATCAACAGTGACCACAATAGTTGAATCAGTAGCTGACCAAGAAACTCCTATATGTCGAATTTGTGACCATGGACTGATGTTGATCAGGAACCCGTGCAAGCTAGCTATATTATGGGAAGCCTGGCTAAGCGAAAAAATTGCTGAAGAGAGCTTTTTGAAATACATAATATTACCTCTCAAATGAGTTGAAGTGATAGAACATGAATCTTACCCAGCCTTATTCCTCCCCTTCCAAACTTCCCACAAGAACGCAGTAAAAAATATGCGAGCAAAAGGCCAACATCGCTGGGGAGCCATCCACCACAAATGCCAGAAATCACTAAATGAAGAGGGAGCTAAGTAAGAAAGACCACCCCACACAGTAGGATGGATGGAAGACCATAAACCTTTAACAACCCCATAGTCAACAAAAACATGCCATAAAGACTCCATAGCATCATTGCAGAGGCTGCACTTGGAGCACAGTTGCACACCCAGACATTGTAATTTGTCATCAAGAGGTAGGAAGTTATTGATAAGATGCCATAGGAAGAATTGGACATTAACTTGGACTCCCAACATCCATATGCCCTCCTTTACCATGCAAATAGCATTACTCTTTCTAATCATCACCCAAGCTGAAGATAAAAAGAAAGCACCTGACAGAGCCGGGACCCAAAACATAACATCTTGAGCTTTGGGTTGAAAGGGGGCTGGATTTTGAGAATGGAATATGCCAAATGACCATCAAGTAGTTGCAAAATCTTCCTGGTATTCCAAAATCCATTAGAAATACAATTCCTAACTGTAATTTCTGGAAGGCATATGGAGGAATTGTGGGCAACAAAGTTACCATCGCCTGTCCAGTTATCAAACCAAAATGATGAGCTACCAAATTTTAGGGAAAAGGTAATGTGTAGTTCTGCATTCTTGGAAATCAGAAGTATACACTTCCAAATCAATGAAGACTGGGAAGACGGCTCCGGCAATGACAGATGGATATTTGCTGCGTTGTATTTTCTCCAAATAAAAAAAGTCCACGGGGTATCCCTTTCCCTAAATTTCCACCACAACTTGAGAGCATAAGCTTGGCTTACTTCTTGCAGGAATCTGAAGTTAAGGCCCTTCTCATTCTTAGGAAAACACAAAGAACGCCAACTCATCCAATGCCTTTTTTCCCCGTAAACTGAGCTTCCCCAAAGAAAAATGGCTAAGTGCCTTTCACTGTCCCAGAAAACTAATTTTAATAGATGAAGAGGCATAGCAGATAATATTTATTGAACAAGCTGCATTTGACCTGCTTTGAAAAGATGCTTAAACCTATACCCTTGTAGCCTTTTTTTAACTTTGTCAATAAGGGGCTGAAAATATATCTTGAAGATAGGACAACCAAGGTACATGAAAGGTTGAAACATTCTCATAGAACACAATATTCTATGTACCATAGACGACCTTTGTGTAGAAGCTTTATTTGAGATAATGTAGGAGTTTTAGCATCATTAATGAGCTGTCCCGAACATTTTTTATATTCCAAGAGAATGGATTTCATCAGAGTTAGAGATTTCCTTGAAGCAGTTGCAAATACCAGCGTATCATCAGCAAAACAAAGGGGAGAAACCGAAAAGCAAGAAGAAGGCAGCTTAAAAGGAATAAGTCCACCTGTAGTCAACTTCTCATTCAAGCCTCTTGCGAATAATTCCTAGGCAATGATAAAGAGTATAGGTGAAAAAGGATCCCCCTGTCTTAAACCCTGCAAGGATTTGAAGTAGCCACACATTTCTCAATTTATCATCACCGAAAACTAGCAATTATTTATACAATTCTCCACCAGCATAATAAAATGAGCGTTAAAGCCAAGACGAGAAAGCAACACGCACAACGAGGACCAAGAAACGCTAGCAAATGCTTTAGACATATCAAGCTTGAGAGCTACATTATTCCCCACTACTCTTCTGTCTATGGAGTGAAAGATTTCATAAGATAAAAGGAAATTATCAGAAAGATTGCGCCCTTTGATGAAACCCGACTAATCAGGAGATATGATTTTCGAGAGAAAATGACAAAGCCTTGAAGCCAAAACTTTAGAGACAATTTTGTTGCAATAGGTACAGAGACTGATCGGTCAAAAATCCCTAAAAGTTCTAGGAAAGGCCTTCTTTGGAACCAAAACAAGAAGAGTACTAGTAAAGCCTCTCAAAAAATGGAACTCCAGCAAAAAAATCCCGAACAACGTGCATATCCTCCAATCCCACAATATTCCAACAATGAGTATAAAAACTTCCTTAAAAACCATTTGGCCCTGGAGCACTATCAACTCCCAGGGAAAAGACAGCCACTTTAACTTCATCCAATGATGGAAGGGCTGAGAGAGAAATATTATCTTGTTTAGAAATAATAGAAGGGATGCAGTTGTACATCCAAGAGGACTTATCCAAGCTAGTGGCCTTAGAGGGGGCTAGAAGCATAGAGAAATAACACACCCCTTTAGCCTTGATCAATCCCATGTCATGGAGCAAAGATCCTGACTTATCTTGGATGAATGTAATGCATAATTTCTACCTCTTGACGTTACTGTAGTTATGAAGAAAAGCAGTTCTAGCATCTCCTTCTTTTAACCATTTAATCCTAGATTTTTCCCTACAATAATCCTTCTCATTCTTTAAGTGAAAGGCTAGTTTGCCCTTTCTCTCTTGAAGGGCAATATGATCCACCTTTGTGTGACTTGATCCATAAGCAAGTTCAGCTTGATGTACCTCGTCCTCAACCTTGGATTTATTATCATTATTATTACCAACATGCTCACGGTTCCATTGTCGTAAAGCCACTTTTACTGCCTTCAATTTGACGAAAAGCCTTCAATCCTAGGAAATTGCGAGGGTTTTGCCTCAGTCGCAAAACCCTCGCAATTTGGGAGGATTTTGCGATGGTATAGACTTTTCCCTTTTTTAAATTATGAAAAGTCCATCGCAAAATCCTCACAAATTGCGAGGGTTTTGCTATGAACATTCAAAAAAAATTTTATTTACTTATCGATGCAAAACCCTCGCAATTTGGGAGGGTTTTACGACGGTATAGATTTTCTCTTTTTTTTTTTTAAATATGAAAAGTCTGTCGCAAATTGTGAAGGTTTTGTGATGGACATTCAAAAAAAAAAATTCATTTAAATATTTTTTTTTTCGTAAAAACAATCAACCATCGCAAAACCCTCACAATTTTGCAAGGATTTTATCTGTCGCAAAACCTTCACAATTTGTGAGGGTTTTTGTGATGGTCTAGATTTTTTGTTTGTTTAAAATATGAAATTTCCATCGAAAAATCCTCGCAAATTGCAAGAGTTTTGCAATGAACATTCAAAAAAATTTTTAGTTAAATACTTTTTCTTATTGCGAGAGTTTTGTGATGGATAGACTTTTATTTTTCTTCATAGCAAAAATTCATCGCAAAATCTTCGCAATTTGCGAGGGTTTTGTGACTGACATTCCAAAAAATTTCCATTTAAAATTTTTCTTTCAAAAAACAACCTGCCATTGCAATACCCTCGCAACATTGCGAGGGTTTTGCGATGCCCCACCAACTAGACTTTTTATTTTTGTATCTTTTAAATTATAAAAAATTCATCGCAAAATCCTCGCTAATGCGACGTTTGCAAATTTTTTTTTTTGTTTAAATATTTTATTCTAAAAATAAATTAACCGTTGCAAAACCCTCACTAATTTGCAAGGGATTTGCAAGGGCATTCAAGCCATCGCAAAACCCATGCAAATAGCGACAGTTTTGCTGCGAATTGTGATGGCTATTTAGGTTGTCGCAAAACCATCGCAAATTGCGAGGATTTTGCAACGGTGTTGGTCAACCTGCGAATTCCTCAATAATCATCGCAAAACCGACGCTAATTAGAGATAGTATTGTATCCATCGTAAATTGTGATTTTTCCTGTAGTGAAATATAGAAATATTTTTTAAAGATAAATTAGAAGTTAATGGTCACTTGTACCCCAAAGAATACTAAAACGGTCAAAGGATGAGGCGGTGCCATTGGCAAAATGATCACGTCTTGAACACTGAGAATGCTAAAATAGTCGTTTCTTGCTTCTGAAAAATAAAGAAAATGTCAAATTTCCTCCAACCTCGGACTAATTGGAATAGATGAAAAATTAAAATGGTAGCTATTAGTACCATTCACATATTTAAAATTGCATTCCCAACACTATAAATCCAGAAGATTTCTGGGCAATGGAAAACACCATCTCATTTACTCAACATGTTTCGCTGGAGCGCAATAAATAAAATAAATATGTCCAGCCACATCTAATTTCAATTTGATCAATGTATGCCTTCTCTATTCTGCTTGTTATGTGGTTTCAATAAATTACTCTACTATTGACTCTGTGCCGAATACAGTCTTTTGATTTCTAATCCCTAGCAAAAAGCATCAAACCCTTATTCTTTTACATATTTGTCTATTTTTTTGCTAGTTTTAAATCCTTGCAATGTCTAGGGTTTAAAAGCAAACTATGTATATTTTGAAATAAAAGCGGTGATTTACATTGAAAATTGGATTCCAAAATCCCTCCTTCCTAATACAAATCCAAACCTTCTTGGAAAAAGGTCTCAAAAGAACTACCAAATGCCTTGTTAATAATTTTAAAAGCCTAGTCTATATAATTCTTCTCAAGAATAATTTGTTAAGTTTAGTCGATTGAACTTTTATGATTTTTAGATGATGAAGTCTCTAATTATCTTTTACAAGAAAATATTACACTAAAGAAAAATATTGGAGTTTAATTACCCAATCAAAATAAACTTAAAGCGTAGAAAAAATTTAAAAATTACCTTGTCTAGTCCCTAAATTTAGGGTTCATAATATTTTTGTCCTTATTGATTTTTTTTGCCTTCACAATCCCAAATGAATTTATTACATATCAAGGGCTCCACAACTCTCTTTTCTTGTGTAAATTCCAGTGAATGAAGTCATTTTCATTGCACATGAAGTTCTTGGTGTGAAAGGGAATTTACTGATATTCCAATTTTGCACTTTAAAAAATTCGAAAAATAGAGTTGGGGACCGCCCCCTGGCAAGTTATAATTTCATCAGTAACCATAACTATATGAAGAAATTATTAGCGATGATAATATTACACTTCCCATTCTTTAGGATCCAAATAGGATAATTTTCAAAAAGATATAAAGAATGGAAAGAGATGAAAGTATCACATTCTAGAAATGACTAAGAAGCGATAGTGCATTTCAAGGGTCTACTTGAAGGCTTTGAAGAATCACAATAATTGCCCAAGAATAACCACTATGACTGAGAAAATCTGGACAGATATTTCTTAATGGGATCTGATAATGAGTTGATATAGTCTCATGGAGGAATGAATAGAAGAGAGAAAAATTGGAGTCCAATCGATTCGCCTAATCACGTTAGTTTAATAACCAGAACTTTAATAACTTTATGCTAAGCGGGTTTGGGAAACTTTTCTGCTGCTGTTTCATCTTGAGGCAATAGACTCGTTCTAGCTTCATTCCCTCCTAAACAATTTAAATGATTGGGGGTCGTACTCTGGGCCCAAAGGGTTGCTGCTTAGGGTTTTCTGAGCTGCAATTCTATGGAATATTGGAAGGAACATACTTGTGAAACCCCTATCAAAACCAACCTTAGAGTAAGGGGATTGGGATGCATATCATATTTTATTGCTTGTTTAAATATATATATTTTTATATGATTTTATGTGCTTTGGATTTTTGTTTTCTAGTCTAGAGGGCTTAGATATGATTATTGAGTAAGAAGGGCAAAATGGTAATTTTTGCTTGAGGTGAAAATAGGGAGATAGCTTGAAGATTAAAAATGAAAAATAATTTAGAGAGAAAATAACAACAAGAGTTGTTGTAGTTTAGTGGTTAGAGCTTAGGAATAAGTTCTTGAGGTCTTGGGTTCAAATTCTATCATTAGAGCTTTAGCATGATTAAATTTTATTTTTGCTTAGGAAGTGATATTTTCAGCCTTAAGTGCTTTAGAATAGGGTAGAGGTGTTGTCCTAGGGGAGACATGATAGGAGTATCCTAATCATATTCTTGTGCCCTACTCAAAAATTCCTAAGGGAATTCATTCCTCCTTGATCTTTAATTTTTCCTAATTCTCAATTCATTAGATTGGACAAATTTGTTCTAGCCAATTTCATTCCAGAAATTTCAGTAAACTGCTGTGTCCTTGAAGGTTCAAAATGTCTTAGTGAAAGACATCTTATGGACCGGAAATGTGGAAGAGATGGGGAAGGTTCCAAGAGAATTAATTTCCCTAGTGAACCTTCTAAACTTCACTATAGCCAGCTTCATTTTCCTTCATGTAATGAACTGAAATTTTTCCAGCTTCTTGTGCCTTCAAGGTGCCAAAATTCTCAGCCATTATTCCCTCCTAAATGATGCCAAAAAATGGCCCTTTTGATCAGCTCGAAATCTGAAATTTTCTGGTTGATTTCGGGCTGCACAAATGCTGTGCAAAACCAGAAAAATTTCTGGTTGAAATCGCAGCTTTGGAGGTCTTCAACCAAGCTGTTTTCTTCCAGTTTTCTCCCAGCTCCTTAGCCACGTTTTTCCTCCATGAAGCAGGCTGGAAACCAGCCATGAAAGGCCTCTGAAATCTCCTTCAAACTCTCTGCAACCTGGCTAGAAAATGGTAGCCGAAACTGCCCAGGAAAATTCCAGCAATGGCGAAATTTTGTGCAGTAATTTTTCCAGCTTTGTTTCCTATTCCAGCCCTGGCTGAAACTTCATCTTTCTTCTGCAAAAACCACTCTTAATCAGCCATGAACTGAACTCCATTGTCTTCCCCAAGCTTCTGCATGAAAATCAGACATGGCTGCCTGAAAATATCTCCAACAAATCACTGCAATCATGCCTTGATTGGATACCAAAATTCCAGCAAACTTAATTTAGCAACATTCCATAAAATGTCCCTCAAACAACCAGACCTTCCCTTCACCATTACACTCCTTTTCGGCCACCATTAATCCACTTCAACCAGCTTTCATCCAGCCGAATCACAGAGCAATCAGTCGGCCGTCGCAGTTCCAAAAGCTCTCCATTGATCAAAATATTCTTGCTATATTTTGTTTCCAAATTTGATTCCCAAAAATATTCTTTTAGGATTTCAACAACCAGCCTTTCCTTTTCCTTTCAAACCAGAAAAATCATCTTCCTAAACTACACAAATAATTCGGCCACTACACACACAGAATTTCGGTAGCCACAAACCCAAAATTCCTCCATTCTCTTCAACCTTCAAGCATGTATAGAACACCAAGAACACCTATTCCTTTCTTTCGCCTAATACCTCTCCAAACTACTTCAAACTTCTTCCAAAAATTCCAGATTTCATCTACTCACTACTGTGAGTCCATCCATACCATTTTTAACATCAAACTCCAAAATCCAACTTGCTATTTTGGATAAAAAATCAGAAATTTTGTGAAGGCTCAAGAACACCTTCAAGGTAGGTTTGTTCGAACAACTTCATCTTCTCTAATCTTTGATCTCTAATGAATATATATATGAATAAGCATGCTAATGGACTCTCTTCTTCTCTTTCTCTCTCTCTCTCTCTCTCTCTCTCTCTCTCTCTCTCTCTCTCTTGGCCGAACACTCTCTTCTTCTTGGCCGAATGGTTCTTCACCAATGGCCATGCTCTCTTTATCTTCCTTGGATGGATTTAGACATCTAGGAGTTGAGATCCATTCGAAACTCCTTCAAGGTACTCATCAATCAAGTAAGCCTTTTCAACCCTCCTTTTTAATTCTAGATTCATGTCTCTAGGATGATATTGGTAGGAGATGGATTATGAATAGGATTTGAGCATGTATTGTTGTGATAAGTAGAGATTGAAGCATGAATAAATGTGTGTTTATGATGGAGATGGGATTTATGCATGAGTTGATTATCTTGGTTGATTGTATGGTGTTTTAGGGTTTAATGCATGCTTCCATGTCGTAGGTAGTATTTGTGATCAAGTATGCTAGAGATTATGTCATCTATGATGAATAGGATTTATATTCATGTATAATTATTGAAGCCATGATTATGTTTACGCTAGTAGAGGTTGGATCATGCCTTGATAAATTTAGATCTATGCTTTTATTCATGATTTGGATGATTTGATGAAGTGAAGTGGAGTATATGTTCATGATTATAGTTAGCAAGTGGAATTATGATCATGACCTAGTTGTCCCTAAGCTAAATTTTATTTCTTCAATAAAATGTTTAATATTATGAATTTTGCTAGTAATTTCGAAAAACCCTAGGAAGGGTAGATTTGGATTATTATATAAGGATATTTTAGTCAAATAAACGATAGCTTTTATTTCAAGAAATAAAATATATAGATATAATATCAAATAGAGCCTTTTATATAAATAATCATAATAAGTAAAAATATTAATTTTGTAAGTCTTATATTCATAAATATCATTAAAATTTATTATCTTTCAATTATTATCTTTTAATCAAAACCTGTTAAAAATTATTTATTAGCTTTCAATCAAGACCCATTAAAATTTATTTTCAACTAATTTTAGTTATCAATTATTTTCAAATAATTAATTATTAATAAATCATTATTTTACCTAATACCACCTAGGACTCTTCATCAAACAAACTCTAAATTATTCTTAGCAAGATTTAAACCTTCACCTTATTAGTACCTATTTCCCAAAACATTAATTATTTTAAATATCAAATTAGACTTAGCTTATAAACCTTTTTATTTATTATTTGGCCTTAAAGCTTGGGACACTAGGATCATGGCAGTAGTGAGTTGAGTTAGTCTTATTTGTGAAGGTGGATTTTGGCTTGAGTTTGATTGTGGTTTATGTTTACCCCAAGCGTGGTTGGGTCAGTAGTTGAAGATCTTTATTTTATTTCAAGCTAAGGATTAGGTAAGCTCCTGCATAAAACCTGTTTGATGCAAAATGTTTATTATGGCAAGCCAAATGTAGAGTGCATGGACACTCATTTCGGTAAAGGCAATTGAGGATTGACTCCTTACTAATTTCAGTCAAACAAATTATTTGAAAATCAATAAATAGATTTACTCAAACTTAAAACTCTTTCTAAAACTGATTTTGACAAAGACTTTGGAAACCCTTAATTGCCATTTTTCAAGTGGAACTATGTTTTGTTCATTTTTCCCAAGTGGGATACGTTACGTTGAGTACTCAATAAGGGTGGACTACTAGGGCTAGTCTTTGAGGGGTTAGAGTAAGTCTCTCAGTAGGTGGCCACCTCTGAGGGGTGAGTCCTGCCCGGATAATATGTCAGTCCTGTAGGTCGTGCCGGTTCGAGCTAGTAGTTTATTTTTCAGTCAAGTGACTGTGTTTTGCCGGAATGGACACCCGGTTGTTGTTTGGGTATAGAGAAGGAGGAGTATCTTGCCCGGTAGGCCGATCACCTACCTTTTTGTCAGTCTGCACAAAGTGTCGGCATTCTGACCGGTTATGGGGCCCAACGTGTGGTAACCCGTGATCATTTCTTTTGAGTGGTTGATTTTATTGATTATGTATGGTTGGAAAAGCCAAAACACCACTCTTGATTTTAACTAATGTTCATTGCTTGCCAGTAATTCCCTTATAAGGATTTTATACTTTGCATTCACGAACTGTTTTCATTGGACACTCAAAGCACACACGGACTTATTGAGATTTTTGTCTCATCACCATTTTTACCATGATTTCAGGTCGATCCTGCTGTGGGGATGAGTAGCTAGATATTGTGCTGCCTTGGAAGATTTTTCTGATGTTTAATTTGTGTAATGCATTGGGGAGATGAGAGTGGATAAATTTTTATTACGGATTTATTTTTGGTATTCTTGGATTTATTCTTGGGTTGTAATAAATTTTAAGATAAAGTATTATTTTTATTCCGCAATTTTATTTGTGTGACCTAGTTATAAAGACCCATTGTCCTTTGGACGGGGCGACATCCCCGGCCCTGGCGGGCCTAGGTAGTGGGGTGTTACAATACTGGTGTAGTTTTTGAGGACAAGTAGCCTTTAATGCTTAGAGTCCATCAGAATGATTAGTCTTTTTTAAAGGATTTTTCAACAAGCTTCCCAATGATAGTGTCATCCCATCTATGTGGTGCACTGGCATCATTGAACCTGACTTGGTCTTCGGAGAGGAGTGTTCATATATGGCCGGTAAAATAGAGGGATAAGGTCAATATGCACAGGAATTTCGTTCTCAATATCAATGGTGCTTCTAAGGGACTGACTGGCTTTGCTGGGGCTGGAGGAGATATTCGTTTTCTCAATGGGTCTTTTCACTCTACATTTTCATCCATCCTCGAGCGGCCACTAATATGGAGGTTGAATTGGAGGTTCTTCATCTTGGTCTCAGAACCTATATACGGTTGAAGGTTTCAAACATTCAAATCCAATCTGATTCGCTTGCATTGGTCCAGATGGTTTTAGGACTTTAGAAAGTTCCTTAGCATTTAAGGGTTTATTGTTGAAAAACAAGTTTCTCTTGGTTAAAATGCCTTTGCTTTCATTGATACGTGCATACTGGGAAGGAAATCAGTTGGCAGATTTTATGGCTAATGAGAGTTGTTGTTTGCAAGCTTCCGTGGCATACTCGCACTTCACGAGCTTGCCTTGAGAGGCTAAGGGAAATTTATAATGTGGATTGGCTTAGCATTCCTTCTTCGCATATTAAATTGGTTGTATCTTAATTATTTAATAATATTTTAGGGGGTTCAGCCCTCCCTTGACCAATATATATATATATATATATATATATATAATATTTAAAAATAAGAATGATGCTTTAAAAGAAAAAAATAAATTACGGAATAAAATTTCAAATATCAAATTATAAGGTCGGCCTGAATATAGAGAAAAAGGAAAATAGGATAGAAAACCGGTAATGAAAACGTGTGAAAAGTTTTCTTGCAACAATATCAAATCCTTATCTTCGTTCAGAATTCATTTTCAATTCATGATTACAAGTACGATAAGGATGCTGTAAATTAATTGTGGATTGCCAACTACACTATAATAATAATAACAACAACAACAACAACAACCGGTAAATGACAAAATCTTTTAGCAAACAGGAAAAGGTAACGGAGAGAAATTGGAATTGACAAAGGTTGTGTCGAAATGTACTGTTCAATAATTGCAATCAGTCTTTGAGTGCAATAATTAATACAACAATAGGGCATTTTTCTTAGAGGTATCATTTTTAATTACCTCCATGCGGTAGAATTCTTTTTGTCACAATAAAAATCTAAAATTGTCAGAGGCACCATTCGATGCTTTCATGAAATATAGAAACATTTTTTAAAGAGAAATTAGCAGTAAATGGTCGCTTGTGCTCCAAAGAATACGAAAATGGTCAAAGGATATGGCGGTGGAAATGGCAAAACGATCACATCATGAACACTGAGAATGCTAAAATAGTCGTTTCTTGCTTCTGCAAAATAAAGAAAATGTCAAATTTGCGCCAACCCCGGACAAAATGGAATAGATGAAATATTAAAATGGCGGCTATTAGGACCATTTGGATATTTAAAATTGCATTCTCAATACTATAAATCCAGAGGATTTCTGGGCAATGGAAAACACCATCTCATTTACAAGATTCGAAAGGTTTCTCAAAGCACAAGTGTCGTATATGGCTAAGCTCGCTTGCTTCCTTTTTGTTTTGCTCGCAGCCTTTGCAGGTTTTTTTTTTTTTTTTTTTTTGGGTAACGGCGGGGAATTTTGACCCCTACCAGTTTATTTATAAAAAAAAAACTATTACATGGTGAAAGGCCTCAAACCAAATTGTACAATCGATTTTCTTATAGTCCTTACATTAGAGACAGCCGTACTATCTTGGATACAAAGTATTAGTGTTGTGCTCTAGAGGCAATCACGTGTACCATGTATATTGCATATTAAATTAATAAGAGGCATTCTTTATCTTTCAGTTTGATTGTTATATCTAAATATGTATACAAACCGTTAGATAAAGTCCCTAGTACAACACAGTGTTAAGGAAATCATGATGTGAGATTCCTACTACACTATGCAGTGTTTGTACTTAAATAATTCCCAGTCATAGTATTAATAAGATGGGACATTATTAATACGCCAAGACTGGCACATGTTATATCTCTTGATTGGATCAAGCGGTGGTTCTCATATCCGTGAGTATTGGGATACTCAGGATTAACGTGTGGATGCTTGTTTTGGAACAAGTTCATTGGATGACCTAGCTACGAGATAATCACTTGGATAGCTATTTAGTGCCAATGATAGAATCTCATTATAGCAAGTATGCAAGTATCCTTAGACTTGAGATCTCCAAGGTACTTTGTTTAACGAGCGTTGTACTTTGATTCTAATCTTTGGAGTCTTATCTAGGACTGCCTGTGGGATGGATATTGGGTACAACGTAAAGTAAACGAAAGTAGTTGAGAAAGTCAATAAAGGATTCACCACTCCTAATTGTAGGAGAGTATATCTCAAGGCCACTTGTAGAAATTATTACTCATGAAGTCCTTGGCCAAGGCAACTATGTGATGTAAATGGTTCCAATTGATACACATATCGAGTAATGGATTTCTTGAACAAGTACTAAAATATTCGGGCCAGAATTAATAATATTCTGGAGGGAGTTGGCACTAATTCCATGCTCTAGACCAAATGAGATATTGTATGGTGAAAGGAGTTTATTGCACTGATAATTTGCTATTGAAAGGTTCATGTCAAGCCACTTGACTTTCTGGACTTTTGGGTGGTCAAGAGTCATTGCTAGATGTCGCTCTTGATATGCTAAATATGAATTTATTAATTAGAGAATTAATAAATTTAATCATTTATTTATTAAGGATTATTAATTCTAATATTGTTAGAATTAATTCATATTATGCTACCAATAAGACCAGAAAAACCTAATGGGTCACACACAATAAAGGTTTGAATGCTCAAATATATTATTTGATAATATTGTGGGGGTAATTAAGAGAAGGGAATATATTTATAGGTGAATTATAAGTTTGTTATAATTCATGGGACCTAATTATAATTAAGTAAACTTCAAGGACCAATTTGTTAACAATTGGACGTTGAAGGACTAAGTTGCAATTTACGGTAATTATAAATCTATAAATATAAGGAAACAGTTTCCTTAGGGTAAGAGACACAGACTATTCACACAATAACAGAGAAACCGTTTCTCTGCCTCTCTCTTGATCAAACCTTAGCCGTCTTTCTCTTATTAATCAAACCCTAGCCTCCTAAATTCTACTAGCATAGAATTGTGAGATTGTGAGCGTTCGACCTTATGTGGATTATCATTAGAGGCAGTTCTTTCTTGGACTTCAGTTGAGCTGCTATGAACTGGTTTTGTGATCTGGATCGCGCCTGCGTTCTTGGAACAAGAAAAATTTAAATTCCGGCTTCAAGAGGTAATAAGCGTGATCTTCTCTTTTTCCCGTTTCTACTACAAACCCGTGATCCATGGCTTGGATTTCTTGCTACTTTTCGCTGCATTTAATCTGTTTAATTAATTTAGAAATCCTACATAAAGCCCTTGAACTCGCTTTGGAAGGTGATAAAATGAAAGAAATGATTGTTATAACCAGCAGCACAAGCTAGGTTGGCTAAGGCATCAGCCACTTGGTTAGCCTCTCTGTAGATATGCCTCAATTCGAGGGTGCGAAATGAACTGCGCAGCCATTGTACCTGATGTGGAAGTTGGTAGAGCATGCCTGTCGTCTCCATGGATAAGGTGAGGCGTTGTAAAGTAGTAGCTGAATCAGATTGGAATAGAATGTCAAGAAATCCATGCTGTCGAGCTATTCTTAGGCCTTCACAAATAGCTAAAAGCTTTGCTCTTCGATAGTCTCCCAATCCTGTATGTCTAGCAAATGCCATCAGAAATTCTCCCTTATTGCCCCTAATGATACCTCCCACTCCTGAAAGACCTAAACCCTTAGCTGCCCCATCAATAGTGACCACAATAGTTGCATCAGTAGCAGACCAAGAAACTGGTATATGTCGAATTTGCGACCATAGAGTGATGCTGATCTGGAACCCATGCAAGCTAGCTATGTTGTGGGAAGCCTGGCTAAGCGAAAAAGCTGCTGAAGAGAGCTTTATGAAATACATAATATTACCTCTCAAATGAGCTGAAGTGACAGAACATGAATCTTACCTAGCCTTATTCCTCCCCTTCCAAACTTCCCACAAGAACGCAGTCAAAAGTATGCGAGCAAAAGGCCTGCATCGCTGGGGAGCCGTCGAACACAAACGCTAAAAATCACTAAAAGAAGAGGGAGCCAAGTAAGAAAGATAACCCCACACAGTAGGAAGGATGGAAGACCATAAACCTTTAACAACCCTACAATCAAGAAAACATGCCATAAAGACTCTATAGCTTCATTGCAGAGGCTACACTTGGAGCATAGTTGCATACCCAAACATTATACTTTATCATCAAGAGGCAGGAAGTTATTGACAAGACGCCATAGGAAGAATTGGACATTAGCTTGGACTCCCAACTTCCATATGTCCTCTTTTACCTTGCAAACAGCTCTACGCTTTCTAATCATCTCCGAAGTTGAAGATAAAGAGAAAGCACCGGACGGAGCCAGAACCCAAAGCATAACATCTTAAGCTTCGGGTTGAAAAGGGGCTGGATTTTGAGAATGAAATATGCCAAATAACCATCAAGCAGTTGCAAAATCTTGCTGGTATTCCAAAAGCCATTGGAAATACAATCCTTAACTGTAATCTCTAGAAGGCATATGGAGGAATTGCGGGCAGCAAGGTTACCATTGCCTATCCAGTTATCAAACCAAAAGGATGAGTTGCCAGATTTTAATGAAAAGGCAATGTGTGGTTCTGCAATCTTGGAAATCAGAAGTATGTGCTTCCAAATCATTAAGGACTGGGAAGACGGCTCCTGCAATATGGATGGATATTTACTGCGTTGTATTTTCACACATAAACAAAGACCACAGGGTATCCCTTTCCCTAAATTTCCACCACAACTTTAGAGTAGAAGCTTGGCTTACTTCTTCCAAGAATCTGAAGTTAAGGCCATTCTCATTCTTAGGAAAACACAAAGAATGCCTGCTCATCCAATGCCTTCTTTCCCTGTGAACTGAGCTTCCCCAAAGAAAAATGTCTCAGTGCCTCTCAATGTCCCAGAAACCTGATTTTGGAGGATTGATTACCTACAGTAGAGGAAGAGGTATAGTAGATAATGCTGATTGAACAAGCCACATTTGACCTGCTTCAGAAAGATGCTTAAATCCCCACCCTTGTAGCCTTTTTTTAACTTTGTCAATAAGGGGTTGAAAATATATCTTCCTTCTTCTACCTTTGAATATAGGACAACCAAGTTACGTGAAAGGTTGAAACATTCTCGTAAAACCTAATATTCTATGTACCATGGAGGACCTTTGTGTAGAAGCTTTATTTGAAATAATGTAGGAGCTTTTGGCATCATTAATGAGCTATCCTGAACATTTTGATATTTCCTGAGAATAGATTTCATCAAAGTTAGAGATTTCTTTGAAGTAGTTGTAAATACCAGCATATTATCAGCAAAACAGAGGTGAGAAACTAGAAAGCAAGAAGAAGGCAGCTTAAAAGGAATAAGTCCACCCATAGTCAACTTCTCAGTCAAGCCTTTTGCGAATAATTCCTGGGGAATGATAAAGAGCATAGGTGATAAAGGATCCCCCTATCTTAAACCCTACAAGGATTTGAAGTAGCCACACATTTCTCCACTTATCACCGCTGAAAACCAGCAATTATTTATACAATTCTCCATCAGCTTAATAAAATGAGTATTAAAGCCAAAACGAGAAAGCATCGCACACAATGACAACCACGAAACTCTATCAAATGATTTAGACATATCAAGCTTGAGAGCCACATTATTCCCCATCACTCTTCAATCTATGGAGTGAAAGATTTCATAAGCTAAAAGGAAATTATAAAAAAGATTGCGCCCTTTGATGAAACCCAACTAATCAGGGGATATGATTTTGGAGAGAAAAGGACTAAGCCTTGAAGCCAAAACTTTAGTGACAATTTTGTTGCAATAGGTACAGAGACTAATAGGTCAGAAATCCCTAAAATTTCTAGGAGAGGAATTCTTTTAAACTAAAACAAGAAGAGTACTACTAAAGCCTCTCGAAAATGGAACTCCAGCAAAAAAATCCCGAACAGCGTGCATAACCTCCAATCCCATAATATTCCAACAATGAGTATAAAAATTTCCTGAAAAACCATCTAGCCCAGGAGCATTATCAACTCCCAGGGTAAAGACAACCTCTTTCACTTCATCTAATGATGGAAGGGCTGAGAGAGAAATATTATCTTGTTCAAAAATAATAGAAGGGATGCAGTTGTGCATCCAGGAGGACTCATCCAAGCTGGTGGCCTTAGAGGGGGCCAAGAGCATAGAGAAACAACTCACCGCTTCTGCCTTGATCAATCCCATGTCACGAAGCAAAGATCCTGACTTATCTTGGATGCATGTAGTGCATAATTTCTACCTTCTGACATTACAGTAGTTATGAAGGAAAGCAGTGCCTGCATCTGCTTCTTTTAACCATATAATCCTGGAATTTTTCCCTCCAATAATCCTCCTTATTCTTTAAGTGACCTTGCACTCTTGAAGGGCAATATGATCCACATTTGTGTGACATAATTCATAAGCAAGTTCAGCTTGAAGTACCTTGTCCTCAACCTTGGATATATTATCATTAATATTACCAACATGCTCACGGTTCCATTGTCATAAAGCCACCTTGACTACCTTCAATTTGCCCAAAAGCCTTTGCATACCATTCTCATGAATATAGAGAGACTAGGCTGTTTTGACAGTTTCCCTAAATTGCAAGTGATTGGTCCACATCTTCAAAAAAATTGAAAGGCCGAGGAGCTGTGCTATGGCCTAGCATCTCAACAGAAACCAGAAGAGGTGGGTGATTTGAGCCACTCCTTGTAAGATATTGCACTTTGGTAGCATGGAAATCGTCCCTCCACCTGCTAATAATTAGAATCTGATCTAATCTTTCAAAACAGGGCCACTCCCCTATTTTGCACCAGGTAAATATTCCCAGTAAAAGACGAGCTATACAAATGACAATCATCAATGAAATCCACAAAATCAATAATGGCAGCAAGGTTTGGGGTGGCAGAACCTAAATATTCACTAACATCCGCAATCACATTAAAATCTCCCCCAATCAACCAAGGAGCTTCAGTCGAATGTTCAGATATAAGTCAAAGAGAGGCCCATATATCAATCTTGTCATTCCTATTACATGCAGCATAGACAATGGTGCAAGAAACAAATATTCCAAATATAGAAATATGCAGATGCAAAAGCTGCGGGCTATTTTCTAAAACTGATAAATGGTTATGATCCCTCTAGAAAATCCATATTTTGCAATTGATATCAGAAAACCCACAACGAAATCCCAACTTGTAAACATACCGTTGCAAATTGTCTATAGATATCCTAGGTTCCAAAATTGCAAAAAAAAAAAAATCAATATTATGAGTACGAATCAATTTTTTTAGTCTTCTGAGTGAGAAGGCATTAGCAATGCCTCGAATGTTCCAGATGAGAGTATTCATGTTAACTAGTTGATGAAGGCAAAGAGGAATACTTTAATGGTGGTCTTCTCCTTCTGGGAGGCATCAAACGAATGTATGTATCAACACCCTCCTTCGTCTTCTTTTGCTTTTTACGAGTGGCCTTCTTTCCGTCCACTACCATCTAGAGGAAGAGCAAGAAATCAGCTCTGAGAGGGGGCCTTTCTGTATATGAGTACTTCTATGAGCCTCTTGGGCCTTATCATCATTGGATTCATAAATCAATTTGTTTGTATATGAGCAAGGCATGTCATCAATAATCTCACCTAAACATCTATGTTGGGTATCTCACGCATATCATATATGGTGCAGCGAAAAATAAGAACTAGATACCAACCCAGGATCCGCATATGTGTGGAAAATAAGATATAAAGAGAACAAAGGTAATAGCTTTACCTTTCTTTGAGCATGTGGAAAACAAAATTTTTCCTTCTTCAAGTCGTGGCGCGATCCAGCAATCCTCTTGATCAAACACCACGAGAGTTGAACACTCAACCACTATAATCATAGTGTGTGATTATCTCTAACCGAAATTCACACGGAGGAATACTCAAGCACCAAGATTTTCTATGCTAGTAGAAATAACAATGGCGGCTAAGGTTTTGTTCAAGAACAACGAGTGAGAGAGAAAAGAGAAAGGATTGTGTATCCTCTAGGGTTTTTGGAGAGTTGTTTCCATTAATCCCTAACCAATTAGGTTTCGTGCATATCATCATATAACACAAAAAACCCTACCAAAACTGAGAATTTTAAAACAGTTAGAATTTCCTAATTGTGATCGAAAACATCAACTTCTCACAATTACAAATTGGACAATAAATTATAACTAATTATAATTTGGCCACAACAACTTCTTTTTCTCGCAATTAACCCCACTATGTTATCAAATAACATCTTGAGTATATAATCCTCTTTTGTGTATGACCTATTATGTTTCCCAATCAATTGCAAGTGAACATGAATTAATCCAAACGTCTTTGAGATTAATAATCCATAATTAATTAGAATTAATCATATTGATTCTAATCAAGATTGGTTTATTAATTCATCAATTAATAAACCTATATTCCCAGATCATGAGCATATCTAGCAACACATCATGACCACCTAAGAGTCCAGGAAGTCAAGTGACTTGACATGAACCCTACAATAACAAACTACAGTGCAATTAATTCCTTTTACCATACAATATCTCATTTGGTTTGGAGTACGAAATTAGTGCCAACTCCCTCCAGAATATATTAATTCTGGCCCGAATATAACAGTACTTGTACCAGGAACCCACTACTCTACATGTGTATCAATTGGAACTGTTTCCAATACACAGTCACCTTGGCCAAGGACTTCTTGAGTAGTAATTTCTACATGTGGCTGTGAGATATTCACCCCTACAATTAGGAGTGGTAAATCCTTTATTGACCATCTCAACTACTTTCATTTACCTCACAATGTACCCAATATCCATCACATAGGCGGCCCTCGATCTGGCTCCAAAGATTAGAATCAAAGCACAATGCTCAGCAAACAAAGTACCTTGGAGATCTCAAATCTAAGGATGCTTGCATGTTTGCTATATTTAGATTATATCACTGGCACTAAATAGTTATCCGTGTGATTATCTCATAGCTAGGTCATCCAAGGAACTTATTATATTAACAAGCATCCACGTGTTAACTTTAAGTATCTCAATACTCATGGATACGAGAACCACCGCTTAATCAAATTAGAAAGTCTAAAACATGCTAGTCTTAATGCATTAATGATGTCCAGACTCATTAATACTACGACTAGGGACTATTTAAGTACTAACATTATACGGTGTAGTAGGAATCTGATATCATGATCACTATCATGATATCCTTAACACAGTGTTGTACTAGGGACTTTATCTAATAGCTATATTACATAAAAGTAAACAAAAAAATTGTAAGATAAATAATGCATTTTATTAAAATAAAATATGTCATACACAATGTACAAGTGTTTACCTCTAGGGCATAACACTAACAGTCTATTCTCAGAGGAAGATCCTAGAGCCACATCAGAACATGATGCCTGCAATGTCGTTTGCTATTCCCCAATATTATCATAACTCAGTGTTTCAGTTGGGTTAGCGGCTGCCTGAGGGGCAGATAGTTGACTATTAGGCATCACATCTGGTATTATAGGGAGACTGCGTGGTTCTAAAAAAGGAATCTGCAATGTAGCTGAGGGGATTTCGTGATGTGACTCCAGTTGCTATGGCGGCACTAAGGTTTCTGGGTTTTCTCGACAATTTGCAATAGCTGGTAGGGTAGCTGTCTGTGTTTTAGGAAGCCATTGTTCCTTAGTCGATGGTGGAGTACGCTTAGGTATAATCTTCTCTCTGAGACCGCAGCAAGAAATGTCATGTCCAAGTCTAGAAAGTTGTCTGCAATATGGAATGTTCTTATAAGCCACTAATTGGAAAAACCCAGATTCACCTTCGCCTATCCAGGTGGACGATGGATTTGATTTAAGAAAATCCACTTCAATGCAAATTCTTGCGACACTGGGCCTCGAGAGATTTACTGTGGCTTCATCAAGCTTCAATGGCTGCTCGATCTCTGAAGCTATTACGAAGAGAACATCCTTTCTGAATAGGTGAATCGACGGATGCTCGAAGAAAACCTATAGAGGGACAATGGAGAGGTCTAATAAAACTTTAAAGTCCTTAATCTAATTTAGAATTCGCATTGGAAACCCCTTAAGAAACCAGAGATTCTTTATCCAAAGCCGAAGATTGTCTTCCTCCAAATCAGGATGGATTAACACATTCTTTGCATGTAAAGATCCAATAATATCTTCCCCTCGAAGGCCAAACGTTTTAAACTCCCTTCGAAGATCCTTCATAGATGGCCGACCTAGAGCAAATTTTCCTACCAGGCCAAAACGATAAGGGGCAGCAAGTGAAGAAGTCTCTTTATCAGAGAAGAAGATTGTCAGGAATCCCTTGTAAGAGGAAGGTTGTTTGATAGTGGAGCAGACTTCACCAGATTAACTAAAGAGATCTGCAAAGGACATACGTCCCCATGAAGCTGTAAGGACTGGCACCGGCACCGACTCAGCCACCATGCCAAGGTTTGCTGTCACCAAGATCTAAAAAAGTAGGGGTTCGTTCTTCTCAGTGCTCCAAAACCGTAGCATCCCCGTATCCTAGTCATCCCAAAGCATCAAATTTCACAACCTATGCAGGTTAGACTCTTGCACTCTTTTTTTTTCCAAGCTTAAATTTTTCTGACCTTTTTTTCAGCTAATGTCAAACTCGAGTAATCTCACAACTCCGTCAGTACTTATGTTTTTCTTAGAGCACCATACAAAAAAAATAATGACTAACATTAATAGTATTTTGCAGTTTATGCGGCTCAAGATATGGTCGAGGGAGAACAAGAATTACCTGAAATTGAAATGCCAAGGAAAATGCTTCCATTAATTGAGATAATAAGTACCATAATGCAAGTGCTTGAGAACTATCAATATTTGGGATTACTCTTGTTGGAGCATCTTGTGGTCCTCACAGACATAGGTGCTGTTGAGGGCTCCACTGCACTGGGGTTACAAGCCGTCAAATCTGTCTCTAAATTTTAAACTCTCTAAAGTTACTCAAGATGTTTTGCTAGAGTGCAATAAATAAAATAAAGATGTCCGACCACGTCTAATTTCATTTCCGTCAATGCATGCTTTCTTTATTCTTCTTGTTATATGGTTTTAATAAATTACTCTACTATTGACTCTGTGCTAAATACAATCTTTTGATTTCTAATCCCTAGCAAAAAGCAAAAACCCTCTTTCTTTTACGTATTTGTCTACGTTTTTGCTAGTTTTAAACCATTGCAATGTCTATTTTGAAAATTAGTTTCCAAAATCCCTCCTTCCTAATAAAAATCCAAACCTTCTTGGAGATTTACATCTATTTGTGTTGTGTGGCTATATTGTATTCTGGTCTTTTGTTTGCTTCATGCCTATCCGACTGTGATTACTGGGTAGTTTTGTTGGTATGTCGGAACATATGATTGCTGTGCTTTGCTATAGTTGCACATGATAGAAGGGTCCTATATGAGTTTCTTGTTTGGTGTTGTTGATATCCGCCATTTCTTTCTTGTTCTAATGATGCAATTTTCTAGTTTTAACTTGGGACCATGCGGAGCACTGGCACCCGGATTGTGGTGTTTTTAACTTGTGAATCAGGGTTTTGGTTTATCCTTTTTACCTGACTATTGTGGGGTGTTTGCGTCTCTCTTCTGTCCTGTGTATGATATGTGTTCTTCGTTGAGTCATACCATCACATGCTATACCAGCCATTTGTTGTGTTTAATCTACAAAAACCTCTTATTAGATATTCAAACTAGTTTGTCAGCTTTAATTAACCGACTTCCTCGATTAACTTCTACCTAGGAGCCAGGTCCAAATTCAAATTTTCCTCTACCCTATGCATTCCTGGCCTATAGAATTGTAGTTAACGTTTGGCCTTTATAGCTATTAGTAGACAATTCTACCTGCACGGGAAAAAACAAATCACAAAGTTTCAAACCCTTTTCCAGCTGCCATTCTACTATATCGACCCTCCTTTTGTTTTGGGGGCCTGGACCTATTGGTCTAGACCAGAGGACGAAAGAAATCAGACAAATATGCGGTTCCACCTGCTTCCCCACCCCGGCTAGCCTCACCATCGAGTCCACCAAAGCCACTCGAAATGCATAACAATAACCCATCCTCTCTCTGCGTGGTACTGAAGTCCACACACCCCACTCTATTAGAGTTATCTTACCCTCATCATCTGGCCCCTGAAACGTCCAATGCCACATGCACTGTGTCCCCTGTTGTGGGGAGCATGTCCCCTCCTGATGATCCTGTGTCTTCTGAGTCCCTTGCCCCCTATGTGGGTGAGACCAACATCTCTCAGCCGGAGAAACAATCTGATCCCAAACCTTTGGAAATCAAGCAACCTCTACGTACTAGGGCAAATGTTGTGAAAGGGAACTATGAGTAGTGTAATGGAATAAGATTAAGCCATATCCCCAGCTCGAGTGAATTCATTGACATTGATGTGCTCGACTTTGAGGATGCTGAGGTAAAGTTGGGCCATTGCTTAATTGGGATGTTTGTAGGAAGATTCCCAAGCATGAAGGCTGTGATAGAGCTCACTAAATAGTAGGGAGTTCATTCTAAGATGCACACACATGCCTCTAGTTGGCGTGTTGGAATCCCCCAATTGAATGCTCATCCCACTCTTCCCCTTGTTGGGCATGTAATGGAGGAGTATGGGCATCTCCATCACTCATCCTTGGACTAGGAACTTCAAATAGCTCTTGGCCTTTCCTTTGTGCAATGGTAGAAGATTGTCTAAGATGATTTATTAACTCCCTTGTCATGTTTTGAAATTCATTTTACATAGTCCTCATCATAGCTTGCAAGTCCTCACGCAAACCCCTAGCATCAATTTGTTCTTCTTGAGGTCTACTTGGTCCACTTGGATTAGGCCTAGAGATTTCTTAATCATGGGCCATGGTGATGGAATATTTGCTTACTTATACCTGCAACACAAAAAGATTAGAAAGATAAATAGATCGTCACTACTCTTCCTTGCTTGTTGGCTCTCAATGTTGATCACTCCACGCTCATATTTACTCTATTAATCTCTTTTAATATTAGGCTCTCATTCTTGCCTTTTTCTCAACACTCAAGCCTTCTTGTTCAATCCCAATTCTCCCCAATGGCTAAATTTTTAGTCCAACTTAGTGAGTCACACAAATCAAAAGAAGTTTCCAATTAGGGGATTTTAGGGAAATTTCAACAAACACTTGTTGGGCACTTCAGCAAACAAGTTTTAAGTCAAGAATTTCAAGAAATGTGGATTCAATCAACACAAGAGCAAGCACTAGATGCACAAGAATCACTTCTAGGTAAGAAACAAACAAGAATTAGCAAGAACAAAGAAACAAAAATAACTAGAACTAGGATGATGAAGAACAAGATGATCACAAAGGTGCAATAGAAAAATTGAGTTTAATGAACATGGAATTCAATAATAGAGTGATACACTAAGTCCCAATATCCCAAGGAATGAAAATTAAGAATCAAAGATCCCAGCTATAGCCAAAATATTCTCATAGAACACTTATTAAACACCTTGGATGCAATTCTCGTCACTTAAGAACAATCAGCATTTTCACCCATATTGAAGCCAAATTTCACCACATTCACAAGATAAATTGTTCCCAAGGATTATAACAACATCAAGAAGCAATTTCCCCAAAGAAAAATCAAATTATAACAAAGATTTCATGACCTTTTTGGAGCAGGTTTTTGAGTTACGGGATTTCTCTATTTTTCCCTTTTCTTCACTTTGTAGGGATCATTTTCTTGTTTTTAAGCTTCGATGGGAATCAAAGCTTTCCTTGCTCTGATACCAAACTCTTTTATACAAATTCGTGGTCGCTTTTTTTGGTGTTATGGGTGGTTTAGTTGGCTAACTGTTCAATTCAAACAATGGGACCCAAAACCGTGATTTTTCTTGTGACAAAAGGAGAAAGTAACCTAACAACCTACACTCTTTCAAACCCTTTGAAGAACAAAGAATCAAAGACCCTTAAGATGAGTAGAAAGTTCTACTATAATCTCACCCCAATATCCTTGAAGTAACAAAGGCAAACAAGAACAAATAGAATAGAGAAAATAGGCACCCAAATATTAGATTTCAAACAAATCTTAGAAGAACCAAGCAACTAAGACCCACTCAAAGAAACAATATTAGATTATCCAAATGATTTATAGACGCTTACAAAAGGAGGACTAACCCTTTAGCTTGGTCTTGAACAAGATGAATAAGAAGGCTAGGGCCTCTCATGATTCTCTTCTCAAAATTGAATTAAAGTGATGTGTATTGTATTTTCAAATCACTAAAAGTTCTATTTATACTATCCTAACCCTAGCTAAGTAATTCCTGAGGTTTAATTACAGTTTAGAGTCATAATAAGTCTTTACAAGCAATTAAAATTAAAGAAAATTAGAGAAAACATTAAAAATGCGGAGCAGTCGTCGGCTGTCCAGGGTGGAACCGGCACCAGTTTGGATATCACAGCCAGCACCGGCTGTGTTCTGTCTTCGGACCAGTCTTGTTGTGATTTGAATCGGCTACTGGGGCAGATTGGAGCTGGTGCCAGTTTAGCTGCTTGGAGCCGGAGCTGGCCGTCCTCTGGTGGCCTCCTCTTTGGTCGAGTTTTGTCCGTCTTTGTCGCCGACCCTTATCCTTGCATGGCCATACCTCCACCTCCTTTATCTTAACCTCCATGATGAAGTGGAGTCTCATCAAAGACCTTGGTGAAGCAACCTATATTCTTGGAATAAGGATCTATAGAAATAAATCTAAAAGGTTACTAGGTCTTTCACAATCTACATACATAGATAAAGTGCTGACGAGGTTTAGTATGGATCAATCCAAAAGGGGATTCTTACCCATGTCATATGGTGTAAGCCTTTCAACGTCGATGTCTTCAAGGACACAAGTTGAAAGGGATCACAAGAGTAAGATTCCATATGCTTCGGTAGTTAGATCTATCATGTACACTATGATATGTATAAGGCCCCATGTATCTTGTGCTCTCAGTTTAACAAGCAGATACCAATCTGACCCTGGTGAGGGTCATTGGGCAGCTATAAAAAACATCCTTAATTACTTATGAATGACTAAGGATGTGTTCTTAGTGTATAGAGAAGGTGATTTGAAAATAAACGGGTATATTGATACAAGTTTTCAATCTAACAAAGATGATTTCAAATCACAATCAGGCTACATATTTACGTTGTGCGGAGCGACAATAAGTTGGAAGAGTTCCAAACAAGAGACTATTGCTGACTCTACGCCAAAAGCTGAGTACATAGCCGCTGCTGAAGCAACTAAGAATGCCATTTAGATTAAGAAGTTCATGACGGAACTGGGTGTGGTTCCTAGCATTGTTGGTCCAATATCTTTATATTATGACAACAACAGAGCCATTACACAAGCAACAGAGCCACGGTCTCACCAATGATCCAAACACGTACTCCGACGCTATCATCTGATCCCGGAGATCATAGATAGGAATGATGAAAAGATAGAGAGAGTTTCCATGGATGAGAACATAGCTGACCCGCTTATAAAAACACTATCCCAAAAGAAATATGATAGGCATGTTGAGTCATTCAGCATTAGATACATGAATGATTGGCTCTAGTGCAAGTAGGAGTTTCTTAGTGTTATGCCTTAGAGTCAATCACTTGCATGTTGTATATGACACATTTTATTTAATAAAAAGCGTTATTTATCTTACAGTTTCTTTTGTTTACTTTTGTGAAATATAACTGTTAGATAAAGTCCCTAGTACAACACTGTGTTAAGGAAATCATGATAGAGATTATGATATGAGATTCCTACAATACTGTATAGTGTTCATACTTAAATAATGCCTAGTCGTAGTATTAATGAGATAGGACATGATTAATGTGTTAAGACTAGCATGTGTTAGACTTCCTGATTCGATCAGGCGGTGTTTCTCATATCTGTGAGTATTGAGATACTCAAAGTTAATATGTGGATGTTTGTTAATGGAACAAGTACATTAGATGACCAAGCTATGAGATAATCACATGGATAACTATTTAGTGCCAGTGATACAATCTCAATATAGCAAACGTACAAGTATTTTTAGACTTGAGATCTCCAAGGTACTTTGTTTGCTGAGCATTGTGCTTTGATTCCAATCTCTGGAGCCAGATTGAGGGCCACCTATGTGATGGATATTGGGTATATTATGAGGTAAACGAAAGTAGTTGAGAGGGTCAATAAAGGATTCACCACTTTTAATAGTGGGGGCGAATATCTCACAGCCACTTGTAGGAATTACTACTTGAGAAGTCCTTGGCCAAGGCGACTGTGTATTGGAAACAATTCTAATTGATACGCATCTAGAGTAGTGGGTTCTTGGTATAGGTACTATTATATTCAGGCCAGAATTAATATATTCTGGAGGGGGTTGGCACTAATTCCGTACTCTAAACCGAATGAGATATTATATGGTGAAAGGAGTTAATTGTACTATAGTTTGTTATTGAAGGGTTCCTGTCAAGCCACTTCACTTTCTGGACTCTTGGGGTGGTCATGATGTGTTGCAAGATACCATTCATGATCTACGGAATATGGCTTTATTAATTGATAAATTAATAAACCAATCCTGATTAGAATTAATATGATTAATTCTAATTAATTATGGATTATTAGTCTCAAAGACGTTTGAATTAATTCATGTTCGCTACCAATTGACCGGGAAACCTAATAGATCACACACAATAGATGATTATATACTCAAGATATTATTTGATAACATAGTGGGGTTAATTGCGAGAAAGAGAATGAGTTGTGGCTAAATTATAATTAGTTATAATTTATGGACCAAATTATAATTGTGGGAACTTGATGTTTCCTATTACAATTAGGGAATTCTAATTGTTTTAGAATCCGAAGATGAAGGGTTTTCGGTTCCTTTTTGGGTGACATATAGGGGATATGCATGAAATCGTAAGTGAATTGGATTCACGAAAAACTCTTCTCTTCTTCTTCTTTCTTTCTCGTTGTTCTTCTCTAAACCCTATCCACAACTTTGTTTTCTGCTAGCACAGAAAATCTTAGTCCTTGAGTGTGATCTTCCGTGTGGATTTCTGTTAGAGATAATTACACATTGTGATTGTAGTGGTTGGACATTCGACTCTCATGGTGTTTGATCAAGAGGATTGCTGGATCTTGCCGCAATCGTCAGACAAGAAGAAGAAAAATTTTATGTTCCAAACACTCAAAGAAAGGTAAAATTGTTACCTTTGTTCTCTTTATATCTTGTTTTCCACACGTATGCAGATCCTGGGATGGTATCATGTTCTTATTTTTCCACTGCACTGTATGTGATATGCATGAGATACCTAATAGCCAAACCATAGCTCTAATAATAATTGAAGGCTTACAATGGCTAAAATCATCAAAACGAAAGCATGTTAGGAAAACAAAAACTTTACCTCTGTGATTAAATGGTCCTATTCGCACTGGTGTAGATGTCTGTATAAGATTATTTGAGGCTATTGGATCACATCCTTGTAAACGTCTACTACATCTCATTCACACGAAGCCTTTGATCTTCCGAAATGGTGCCCGTAGCATAGCCAATGAAAGCTTAATGATTGGGTTTTGATATGCCTTGAAGGCTTCTCTATCGAATTCCTTCTCCTGGGTTACTGTCTTTGTGATAGCCAAAATTCAAAAGCCAATTCATCGAATGCATGAATGGCCTTTTCAATTCTTTTCCACATTCTTTGAGCGAGTCATTCTATCTGCGTGAAAACAGAAAGCATCCATGCTTTCTGTTATCCTTCACGCAGAACAACACGGGATCCATCCCATGTTGTCTTTTATTTTTATTTTATTTTTTTGTTAATTAATTAATTAATTTAAATTTTTTAAAATTTTATTTTATCCTTGATCTTATTCATTGGGCCAGATAAAATTATTTACTCTTGGGTTTGAACACCTATAAATAATAAATCTCAATTATTTATTTTCTGGACATTATTAAAGAGCCCAATAAATAATTAACAAGCCAAAATATGCCAATTATAAAATTTTATACCTTTTATCTAGTTTATATCTAGATTAATTTTCTAATTATTCAATCTAGGCCTTAGGCCCTGAATAATTATTTAACCAATTAAACTAGATAAAATAAATACTTTCTCTCGAACATTTTATTTTATCCTAATCCAACAATAAATTAGACTAATAAAATAAAACTCATAATTATCAAGACCAATTCCTTAACCCGAATCTTTCAGGACTTAAGGGCCATTCCGAGAACCAAAAGACACAATACCTTGGCTACTAAAATGACCAAAATACCCCTGCTATATAAATAGCTATATTTTGAATTTTAAATATTTTCTAATATCACTATAAGAAAATATTGACCCGAAGGACAATGCTGTGTTAGCAAAGTCTTCGATCTATAGGTGTAATGACTAAAATACCCCTATACGCATCAACGTGCATTTAGAGAGGAAATGTGTATTAACACATCTCTAATAGACATCCACCATCCTTAGACATGTAGTCTAATGATCCACGACTCCTATAACGTTTCTACTTTCCAAGGGAGCTACCCTAAAGTAAACATCCAAGTCATGTTCCCCAGGGCCTTGGATAATTAGATTATTTGAAAAGTCACAAAGGGCGATATAGCACAGAAGCTATCTTGTACAAGTCCGTCTTAACTAACTAGTTACATATATCGAACATACATGTATATTGACTCTACGAAAGAAGCTCGATTACAGTATATCAAAGTCTATGCTTCTAGCTTCGTCAGACTACCAATTTATACTCAAGCGGTAGAGTTTTAGTCCACGTTGTAACAGTAATAGTTTGGGTTTCTTTTAAATAGTACTTTTAGAAACCACTATTACGGGTCCTGTTCTACGTATTTGAAATATGCTCATACTCACTGGCTAAAGGTAAGCCATTCCCCATTTAAAATTCATAACACAATAACCTATACATGATGAGATTCCCATTCTCATCAATTGATTAAGAATAAACATTTATGTGTTAAGTAACCCGTGATCCACACATTACTATGAAAGACCATTATTCACATGGATCATTTACTTAACACAATGGGTCCTGTCCAAACAAAAATCATGCACAAATAGAATGTAAATTCACAAATAAATTTTGAGAATAAATTTGATAATTACATCAAATAAACTAGTATAGAGGGCATATATTCCAACAACTACATTGTGATGCAAGGTTTCACAGTATTTATCATGATGCAGGGTTTCATGGAAAGGCTTTGATGCAAGGTTTCATAGCTGTTTGTTTTGATTGGTTTTTGTTTATTACTTATTAAGGTGATTTGACTTCAATGTGATATACCACTCACTTTGGTTAGGGAAATGTTTGACTTGCAATCAACTTTTGACAATGGTTTCAAACTGCATTCATGAAAGCTATTTTGACTCAATCAAGAGCACACACAGGACGTAACGAGAAATTACTTTCTCACACAATTTTTCCTTGTCATATTTCAGGAAGTACTAGACCTAAGTTGGGTATTTAGTAGAGGTAAGGGCTGTCCCACTTTACTGTGCTTATTTATTTATGATTGAAGAGATGTCTATCTTTAGATGATGTTTTATTTGAGTAATGAATTTTAGATTGAACGCTTTATGTTTTCCTTTCCTGGGACCTCATTATAAGCTTGATATGACGTAATTTGAGTGGAGATTATTACTTTTATGATTTTCTCCTGGTTATAAAAATCCCCGGTAACATGGACCAGGCGACATCCCCGACCCAATCGAGTCACGTATTAGCTGGGTGTTACATTATTAACCCTATCTAGCTACCAATTCGGCTTTTATAGATGGAGAATATTCCATCAAATAAATTATGATCCCAATTTCCTTTTTTCTTATATATAGATACCTTTTCTTGAATTTACCATGTTCCATCTTCCTCCATTATGGCAACCGGCCTAATCAAGCCTTAATCTCCACAATTACATATCTAACTTGGCACCTAGATTGATGGGGACTATATTTGTTACCAAAGCTGGACGTACCTAACTTATTCCCCATGGAATTTAAATTTTGAACTTCTTAAGTTTCACTTTCCTTGTATCCTATTTCCCATTATACGTACCTTTTATTTTCTTTCCCTCTTCATATGGCAATCCGCTATATCAATTATAATCCCTATTTTTTAGCTCCAATTGGCAACTAGGATATTTAGGAGTTGCTACTTACCATAGATGAATTATCCTTCCCTTAAATCCCATCCATTGAACTTTTGAACTCCAAAATCTACTTAATAAAGTACAAATCAAATCAACCTATAATAGGAGCTGATTATCTCCTTGATTTCGGCCAGCAAATTCCCATGAAAATCTCTCCTTCTTTCTTGTTTAGTTCAGTAAAAAATAGAGAGGGGAAGCAAGAAGAGGAAATTTCCCTAATGAAGTAAGACCAAATAATTCACTTTCCAATTCCATTTCATTAGACAGCCCTTGTTTAGCACATTTCTTCTTTAAACTAGATAGTCTACCATTTATTCTCCTACTCAAATTCAAATACCCTGCACCATTTCCTCCCTTTATGCACCAAAATCACACCCAATCAAGGGGATTTCAAACTTTCTTTTCTAGTCTACACAAAAATGAGGCATACACAATACTAAGGGTCTTTCAGTTTCTTCACTCAATCAAGCAGCACATTCTCTAACACTCCATAAGAGATCATCCATTGGTCACTTTGCTCATTTATTGAACAAAAAAGCAACCTACTCTCCCACTCATGAGTTCATTATTCTACACACACCAAAAACTAAAATCTCTCTCTCTTCTCCATTCAAAAAACCAAAGTACACAAAAGCCTACACCTCCTTCTCGATCTTACTTTTTCCATTCACAAACACACGAGCCGAGATACTCCCACCCCTCTTTTTTTCTCATGAAACTGAGAAAGCATCAAGTTCCTTTACTCTCAACCTATTTTAGTCAAGAGAATGTAAAATTGCACCATTTTTTCCTTTTCTCTCGGAAACCTCTCTACATCTTTCCCTCTTTTATTTTTTGATATCTTTATCTCATTTTGTTCTAATATGAGCCAAGATAAGTATTGCCTCAATTTTCTCTTCGTGACTTGATCTCCATTGTTGATCTTGCCAAGGTTAATCATAATCATACAACTCTTTTAAGGAGTGCACCTACAGACTACTCAAAGCTGGACAAAAACCATCCTTTTTTACCACAAATAACTCTCGGACCACTTTCCATTCTAGTACTCACATTTGTCCTTTTAAGTGCAGGGCTGGTGGATTTTCTAGATTGATTTGCGTGATGATTGTCTTTTGGATATGTTTTCCCGGTGACACATGAGTAGTGATTAAGACATTCTTGATCATTTGTGTTTATATAGAACATGGACTACTATAAGCATGCCTACATATGTTTGATGTTGTAGAGTGTTTTATCTTCTTGGAAGCATGTACTAAGTGATCTAGTTCATTTTATAAGTATGTTTAGGCGAGTTGTATGTGTTGGGATCTTATTCCTAGCACTATGATTTATGTTGATAGTATGTTGATGTTTATGAGTGAAGATATTGAGTGAACATATCTTTAAATTCCCTCCATGCTAATAAGTACATTGATACTAGATTCCACTTATGTAGATAGTATTATTCTAATTGTGCACTTATATGATCTAGTTGCTTATGAGATGACAAGACATAGAATTTTGGGGACTTTAGCAGGCAAGTATGCTTGGTGACATGATTATTGTAATGTGATTATAATGCTCAATAGTGATGTCAGAAAATTATTGTTGAATGTATGATTACCATATATTTGGGGTTTTAGTTGAGTTAACTATTGTGATGTTGGTATATGTTCATCTATCTATTGTGGAGGATAAAGTGATACAATTTCTCTTATAGCATGTTATGATGGACCAAATGAATAGAAGCTTTAAGAGTATTCCTTTGTAATATTTACTAGATAGAGTAGGGACACCAGACTTATCTGTTTAATAGCTTTCATTTTTAAGAACAACGGAGCTAGTAAGTCCTTGCATGAACTCTTTGTAAATAATACTTACATTGCAAGTCATTTGCATTTTATATGATTTTGTCTGAAGAACTAAACACATGATATGTATGCATGGTTTAAACCTTCTCCTTTGCAACAAATAGCACTTTGGTCACACAAAAGTATTTTCAAAATGATATCTAGTTTTGTATAACAAAGTTTTGATACAACCTACACCACACCATATGTGTATACTCAACCCAACTGAATTGTGTTTGTTTGAGAATATCCTTGAGTAGGGATAGAATACATTGAATACTCAATAAGGTAGACTGCTAGTACTAGCTCTTGAAACATTGGGTGAGTACTTCAGCAGGTGGCCACCCCTAAAGTATGATCTTCATGTGGAAGGGGTGACAATACTAGTATATTAGGCCGGTTTGAGCGACCAATGAGTTCCATGTTAGATTGTGATTCAAAGTTGGACAACTAGTATGTTTGGATGAGAGATGGAAGAGTATCTCACCCGATAGGCCAATCATCCACTGACACTATTATGCAAGGTTTCACAGTGCCCTGTCATAGAGCATGGTTCTGTAGTAAATAACTTAGGACTATGATGTAGGTTTTCATAGCCTATTGTTTTGAGAAAATTTAATGAGTGGTTTATCTTATGCATGAAATATTCTTTACCTAACGCTTCTATTGATTCTGCTTTTATTGTTGAGCAATGGATGCAAATAACCACTCTATGTGTTTTTAGACTAGTATCCGATGACTTGCAATGTTTTCCATCAAGTTTTCAACTTGCATCATGAAACTATTTCAAATTATCTAAAAGTACACGGGATTTACTGAGATATATTTCTCACATAATTTTCTATCATGGTTTTCTGGGTGTGTAAGATGTTAATATAATCCAAGACTTGGACTTTGTGCTTTATTTTTTTTTTATATTTGTTGAAAACTAATGTTATTTGGTTTTGTCTCATAGACTATGTATAAGTATCGATGAGTTGTAAAACATTTTTAGTTTTAATCCTTTTTATCCCTTTCACCTAGTTATAAAGTCCATTGATCCTCAATGCGGGGTGACTTCCCCAATAACTATTTGGTTATATTTTAGTAGAGTGTTACATTGGGTGACTTCCCCAACATCCTGTGCTCATTCTATGTGATCCCTTTCACCTAGTTTTTTCTTATGCCTTTCAACAAATGCATTTTCTCCTCCTATCCTCTCTTGGATTATGGGGGATTTTTTTTTCCTTGTAGACTCTCACATGGTTTCTCGATAAGCTTACTCTCTTCATCCTCTTAAGGTAGAGTCTCTTGCTCTTTAATAGTATAGGCCACTATACAATCTTCACTCAAGAGGCAAAGTTTGTCTTCAAAAATTCCTAATTGTAGCTTCATGACTTCTACTTCATGCACTTTATCTAGCTTTTCTTCAACAATCTCCATATTGTGGGTAGCTTGGTTGCTCATTCTTTGAAAATGATTTTTCATGATGCTTAAGAGGTACGTTTCACTAGAGGAAAAATTGGATTTTACAACGGAAAATTTGTGACGGCTACATGACTGTCACTATTAGTGATGGCTTTGCGACGGTAATGAAAACCGTCACTAATTGCGATGGATTTGCGACGGCTATTGCAAAACCCTCGCTAATTGCGAAAGTTTTGTGACGGCTATAGCAAAACCTTCACTAATTGCGACGGCTCAAAAAAATCGTCCCAAAACCCTCGCTAATTAGCGATGGTTTTGCGACGCCTGGAAAACCCTCGCTAATTGCGACAGATTTGCGATGGCCCGATAATAAATTTAATTTTACAAAAAAAATTAAAAGTCCTATCTCAAAACCCTCAAAAATTAGCGACGATTTTGCGACAACTTCATAATATTTTTTTTTAAAAAAGAAAACTAATTAAATCGTCGCAAAACCCTCGCTAATTACCCATGGTTTTATGACACCTCAAAAACCCCCCGAAAATTGCGACGGATTTGGAGGGTTCGATAATAAATTTAATTTTTTAAACATTTTTAAAAGAACCGTTGCAAAACCCTCGCAAATTTGTCGTGGTTTTGCAACAGCTTAAAAAAAATTTAATAAAATAGTCGCAAAACCCAAGCTAATTAGCGACGGTTTTGAGACACCACGCAAAATCCTTGCAAATTGAGACGGATTTGCGATGGTCCAATAATAAATTTTATTTTTTAAAAATATTTAAAAGAACCCTCACAAATTTGCGAAGATTTTGTGATGGCCCAATAATAAATTTAATTTTTTAAAATTTTTAAAAGAACATTCAAAAAGGCTTCACAAATTAGTGATGATTTCATGATGGTTTAATAATAAATTTTTCATAAAAAAATTTAATAAAATCATTGCAATACCCTCTCTGATTAGCAACGGTTTTGCGACGCCTCGCAAAACACTCGTAAATTGTAACGGATTTGCGACAGTCCGATAATAAATTTAATTTTTTTAAAATTTTAAACAGAACCATCACAAAAGCCTCACAAATTTGCGACGATTTTGTGATGGCTTAATAATAAAGTTTTCTTTAAAAAAATTTAATAAAATCGTCGTAAAACCCTTGCTAATTAGCGATGGTTTTGCGATGCCTCGAAAACCCTTGCTAATTGCTACGGATTTGCGATGGCCCAATAATTAATTTAATTTTTAAAAATATTTAAAAGAATCCTCACAAAACCCTCGCAAATTAGCAACGGTTTTACGACGGCCTAATAATAAATTTTAAAAAAATTTAATAAAATTGTTGCAAAACCCTCGCTAATTAGAGATGGTTTTGTGATGCATTGAAAACACTCGCTAATTGTGACGGCCCTATAATAAATTTAATTTTTTAAAAATTTTTAAAAAACCATCGCAAAACCCTCACAAATTACCAATGGTTTTGCGATGGCTTAGTAATAAATTTTTTTTAAAAAATATTTTAATAAAATCATCGCAAAACCCTCGCTAGCCTCTCAAAATAATAAATTTACTTATTTTTAATTTTTAAAAAAATCATGACAAATTAGCGATGAATTGTAAAATCCGTCGCAAAATCCTCGCTAACTGCGACGGATTTGCGAGGGTTTAGGGTTTTGAAACCCTAATCCCTTGCAAATCCATAGCAATTAGTGAGGGTTTTGTGACAGCTTCTATCCTTCACTAATCTCAAAAAATCTTTAAAAAATTTGAAAGTTTAATTTTATAATACATACATACATACATACATACATACATACATACATACATACATACATACATACATACATACATACATACATACATACATACATACATACATACATACATACATACATACATACATACATACATACATACATACATACATACATACATACATACATACATATAATATGTGTTAAAATAGTAGAATGTGCGAAAAGACATTGTTAAGTTGAATACTATAAATATAATATTATTATGTGGATATACATATAAATGTGTATATATTATTAAGTAAATATATATATATATATATGTATATTAATATATATAGACACACACACATAAATATAAATAATATATGTTAACTTCTATTAACATGTATATATATGTATATATGTGAATGTGTATGTATGCATGTATATATATATATATATATATATATATATATTGATAGGGGATAAATTAGTCATGTTTTTTCTAATTATTTGAGGCTCTTTTGTAATACATTTTATTCAATAACTAGTCATATTCCTTCATATTTGAGATTTTACATTTTGAAAGGTATTTTGTTCATTATTTCAGATTTTAGGGGTAAAAGGAAGCAAAAACGTCGCAAAATAGACCAAGCAGCACCGGACAGGGCATAGGAACCGGTGCCAGCCATATGCTAATGACATGAACTTCGAGGCGCCAAAAAATTGTTGAAACAGGTTGGGACAAAACCGAACCGGCGCTAACTCCAGTGGCCAAGGCAGTGCGGCTACGCTTTGGACAATACTGTGTGGAAAATTAGGAAAAAATCGGCGAACAACAGAAGAAACAGAACATAACCGGCACCGGCTCTAGCAGCCAAGGTGGCACCGGTTATGCTATGAGGAAAAGATGAGATTTTGATTTTTGCACGCGGTTTTTGGTAATTTGCAGAATTTTAGTATCTTCCTACTTCTACTCGGCAAAGAACCTTACACCAACGTGTTTAGACACTTCATAAGCCTATAAATAGGTGGAGAACACAAGAGAAGGAGAGAATTCATAGATAATCATAGAAAATCACTCAAATCAAAGGAGGAATTCTTCAAATCAAGAAGGGTTGTGCAAGAAAGTCTTCAAATGAAGAATGCGGCTTGTCTATGAGTGCTTTCTTTTACTTTGTTTTCTTTTTCTTGAACAATGATATGTTAATTATTTTATTGTAATTTGACATTGTTTTAGATATTAATGATTTTTAGAGTTATTTGATATTTTGATTAATTGATTGTTCTTCTTGGTATTTAATTACTTGGGCGTATTACAAGATTGTTTGGTTGTTTCTTTCCATTAACTTGCTTGGAAAAGGGGTTGATGGTGGTTTCAATTCAGTAGGTTCATATTGGTTATCTCTTAACTTTCTTGGAAAAGAGGTTAATTGCTAAGAACTAGTAATTAAAGATTAATTGATGTTTGCCAGGAATAGATTCAATGGTTGATTTCATGTTTTAAGTTTGCCAAGAATGGAAATTTAGTTAAAGGATTGTGTTTAATGCATCTTTTAGGTGGATTAGTTGAGGCAGGAATGCGATGCTAATGTATCTAGAAGGTAGTGATTTCATGGATTGGAAAAGAAGTGAGTCTATAGTAATCCTTCATGATGCCGAGAGAATAATGAGTTATGATAATGATTAGGTTCTTTAAGGTCATGTTTGTCAAATAATGGTTTGAGTTACATAATTCTCCATCCTTGACATGTATATATTTTTATTTTCTTTTGTTTCATTTTATTTCATTTTAACTTTGTTAAGTTGGTTAAACAATGAAAGAAAAGGGATTAATGTATACTTGTTCCAGGAGGATCGACACTTGTTTGAACCCTATAATCTGTTAATGATGAGAACGCTTGCTCAAATGTGTAATTTGGGGGTTAAGGTTTTATTTTAAACTTGTTTGGGAATGTGCTTAGTTTTTATATGATTTTTATACCCAAATCCAAGCACATCAAGTTTTTGGCACCGTTGCTGGGGATTAAGATATTTTTCTATTTCATCATGGAAGTATTTTTGAAAAACTTGATTTGATATCAAGTTTTTGGCGCCGTTGTCGATGAACAATATCATGAAAGCTTAGATTTTGTTGATTTAACCATGTAAATATGTACAATTGTTCTTTTCGCAAAAATGTGCTATCTTTTGTATTTTATGTATTCGTGTATACCCTTGTAACCTAACCTACTAACTTTGACTATGTTCTATTGACTAATTTTGTAATCTTTTAATTTTATTTTAATCTTGAATTTTATTATCTAACTTGCTTCTCTCTCTCTCTTTCTCTCTTTTTTTTTTAGGTGTTATCCTTGATACATGTCTCGAAAATCCGAAGGCGAGATAGTCGATTTTGACCCTGAAATCGAAAGGACACTGTCAAAAATCTGGTAGACAACCCAAAGGAACTTGATCGTCAAAATGGATAGTGCTCAAAATAACAATGCTGGGAATAGGAGGGTTCTAGATGACTTTGTGAAACTTGCAATCTCGGGTACAGGCTCAAGTATTACTAGGCCTAGGGTGGATGCGAATAATTTCGAAATAAAGCCCCATATTATCCAGATGGTTCAAAACATAGTTTAATTTGATGGGCTACTTGAGGAAGATCCCAATGCTTATTTAGCTAGTTTTCTTGAGATCTGTGATACTTTTAAGATGAATGGTGTTTCTGAGGATGCCATAAAGTTAAGACTCTTTCCTTTTTCTTTGAGGGATAGAGCCAAATCTTGGTTAAAGTCTTTACTTACGGGTTCCATCATTACTTGGAATGCCCTAGCTGAAAAATTTCTGGCCAAATATTTCCCTCCAGCTAGGATAGCCAAACTTAGGAATGAGATATTTGCCTTCCAATAATTAGATTCTGAGTTATTGTATGAAAGTTGGGAGAGATTCAAGGAGATGCTGAGAAAATGCCCACACCACGGGTTTGAGCTAGGAATGCAGATGCTCATCTTTTTGAATGGCCTTACGTTCGCAACACATCAAGTGGTGGACTCTTCTGCAGGGGATTCCATCAACCATAAGACCTCAGAACAGGTATTCGATCTTATTGAAAATTTGGCTTCTAATAACTACAAGGTCTAGAGCTCGTGTGCAATAAGTACACAAAGTGGATGTTGTGGAAACATTAGAGGTCAAGGTGGATGCATTAACTTAAAAGATGGAACAAATGGTAATACCTCAAGGCTAGGTATTAAACGTAAGTTGTGATTTCTTTGGAGAGGGACACCCAAATCTTGAATGCCAAAAACATGGGTTCATTCCAAGAAAACCCGGAACAAGTAGCCTTTGCAGGTAATGTCTATCCAGGTAACAATCCTTATAGCTCTACTTATAATCCTAGTTGGAGAAATCACCCTAATTTCTCGTGGAGTAATGGAAACCAACCTAGGCAGGGTTCTTTCGATTTTGGAGGCAATCAAAGGAACCAACCCCCCATGAACAACAATGCAGCACCTTTAAAGCCACCATTTGAGGAATTGATTGGTCAATTGGTATGTACAACGGAGACTAAGTTCCAAGGGGTCGATGTTACAACAAGGAACTTAGAGGCCTTCGTGCCAACTTGGAAAACCAAATTGGTCAATTAGCCAAAGTACTGGGGGGTCGTCAAGCTGGGACATTGCCAGGAAACACTGATGAAAATCCATGAGATCAAAGCTATTGAAAACATTAAAGCCATTCTTTTCGTTTACTTTTCTTTTAGTTTTGTGATTGAGACAATTTTTACTTCTAGCATTTTAATTGATTGTTTTTCATGAATTAGAGTGCATTGTTCATCATTATTGTGTGTTCATCATTTTTTATTAAAAAAAAAATTTGGTGAAGGCCGGACAGAATGCAGTTGGCGCCGGCTAGGGGCTAGTACCGGTGCTAGTTCTTGTCGGGCAAGGGGCATGATATAGGCCATTTTGGCCACTTTTTCTTTCAAACCCTCCAATTCCCTCTCAAATCCTCTCTAACCCCCACTGGCTTCACCTCCCCCACTTTCCAAAATTTGATTTTTCACCTCCTAATCACTTCTAGAACATCTATCTACCTTTTTTTTTTTTTTTTTTTTGTTGCTCCTACGGATCAAAAATCTCAAAATCTTTCATTTTCCACAACAAACTCACCTTCAATCCATAAGCAAATAGTTGGGATTTCTGCAAAAAGCTTACATCTTTTGCTTGTCCATGCATACATGAGCACAAAGGTATGATTTTTATTCAATTCCCACGGTTAAAATGGTATAGATGACTTTTTCTAATTTTAGGGACAATTTTGGCCGAAAATGGGGATTGTTTATGTTATCTTGAAGTGTGCATTGCTCCTTGAGCTTTATGATTTTAGATAGATTAGGAGTTAATGATTCTTGGATACTTGATTCATACATATGATCATTAGGAACTTCATGCATATATCTAAGGTTAGAATTGTGGCTATTTATGATGGTTGAATAATTGCTACATATGGAACTTGAACTATTTTCACATAATGCCATGATAATACCTTTGTTCACATGATCATGTAGACTTGAATGCATTGGGGATATTCAACACATTTATTCTTTACAGTGAGCTTTGCATGTATTGTTGTAGGTTGTGTTGAATTGATTGTTGATTGGAGTGTGATATATATTGAAAGAGTTTGGGCTTTGTGATTGTGAGATTGGTTGAGGGTTGAATAAGAGTTGAGGATTATGTTTGCAAAGGGTAGCTACACCCCGTTTTAAGTCTTTAAGCTCATTTGTTCTATCCTCCTAATTTCACCACACCTTATTTGATAACATGTCTAGAGCACGGGGTTATTCCTTTAAAAGGGCAAGAGCTTCCTCTTCCTTAGCCCTTTCATCCATTGATCTTTTGTTCCTTAGACCAACTGAGTTATCAATCCTTCTTGTGGGGAATGGAACAATAGGAGAGTATCCAACAAAATCATTGTAGAGCGTACTTTCACTCCTACCCTAGACCATGCCTTTAAATTGGGAATGATGTTTAGGAGGCTAGGATGGGATTTGATAGTACAGCTGAAAGGGAAGTATTCTCCAGTACTCATCAAGGAATTTTATGCTTATATGGTTGACAAGAGCAATAAACACCTTCCCCATATTGAGACGAGAGTGAAAGGAATCCCTATTATCATCACCCAAAATCAATTAGCTAATCTGCTCCAGGTGTTTGATGATGATTCTTGGTAAGGGATAGACGTGAACAATCTAAAAATTCATTCTTACCCGAATTGGGATGCCAGTGGGACTAGAGCCACTCTAGGGTTGTATAAGCATAATGCGTTTCAAGCCAACAATTTCTATTCGAACAATGATCTTGATGCCAACTTTAGAGCTCTAGTCTATATGTTTGGGTTCAAAGTTGTACCCCGTGCTAGTGGTTTTAATGAGACTTGACTTATCGACACCTACATATTGCATAGGATGATGAACACCCTGCCTATCTCTTTTGCACCCCTGATTATACAATCCATTAGGGAAGTGGTTCATCACTATCTCTCTACAAAAGCCTTCATGTTCCCTCTGGTTATAATGAAAATTCTAAAAGACTTTGATATTAGTCTTGAGGGAGAACTGATGGAGGTTACCACTGAGCACAATATGGTTACGGAACAAACTTTGATGAGTTGTGGGTAAAAGTACAGCCAGGAGTTGAAAAAGTGGCTAACCCCCTATGAGGTCAAACATCCTGGTCAGGTTAGGCCACCCACCTTGGAGGAGGAGCAACCACCGCCACCGGTACGTACATGAGCTAGCAGTTCTCAGTCCCAACCCCGGACTGACTTTGAGACTACTATGTTAGGATGATTAGACTAGTATACGGAGATGCTGCTACACTTGCAGGGATCAGTCGATGACATGGCGAGATGGCAAGCTACTAGAGAGTAGCAATTGGCTGAATGGAGGCAAATTCTTCCGGGCAACATGGCGGTGAGGGAACTTTCGGACCGACTGATGATGATGATGATGATGAGAAGAAGGAGGACTGATGATGATTGTTCCACACTTTCTCGATCACTCTTGTTTTTCTTTTCTCTTTTAATGTTTTTTCTAGTTAGTTTTTTTTTTTTTTTGGTTGCTTATTGTACTATTTTCTTTCTTTTGTTTTGATTTTTTTTTTCTAGTTTTTATGCTTTGGTGTGCTCTTTTGTATTTTTTTTTTTTAGGTACTTTGCCAATACCTCGTTCTTCAGGAATTCAGCTCTTGTACAGCACATTGCACAATGAATGGTAGTATTGTCTTTCTTATCTCTTCTCCTTTATATTTTTGGTCCTATGGCATTGTTTATTCATTGTTCTATTTATTTGGCCATTGAGGACAATGTATAGTTTAAGTTTGGGGAAGTGATTTGATTGAAAATTCTTCTATGTATGCATATACATTATCTTCTTGTGAGCAAAAATTTTCAAAATTTTTTGTGATTTCTTTGAGATTTCAAGTTGTATTTTTAATGCATGTCTTTATGGCATATGTTCTATATCATTTATGGCTTATGCATAACTTTTTGCACGCACTTAGACGAAGTAGTTCTTGATCAAATGCTTTACATTGTTCTTAAACCTGTTTTTTTACTAAAATTCATGGAGCATTATAGAAATTACTTGAATACCTCTCGAGGCGAAATAAGAAAGACATTCACGATTTAACTTAGGGATGACGGTAATAGTCCTTCTTTGGAAAGTTTGAGTTTTTCAAGCCTACCTATTTTTATATTATCCCTAGTGCCTATTTTGAGCCTAAATTGCTGATTTCTTTCTTAAAACAGGTTATCATACTTTGTCCATTGCTTGTTTCTGAGAGTTTGAATAATTTTTCAAATCTTTATGCTCATGATTGATAAAAGTATATGAAGGAGAAGGTTGAGGAAGAATACTTGGAGAAAGATCATGACTCGTTACTATCAGTCATGTATCAATAGTTGTGTTGAGCTGGAAAGAGAGAAAAAAAAAAGAAAAAACAAGAAAAGAGAAATATTGAAAACAAGAAAAGAAAACAACAAGCTACTGAAAAATAAAAAGATGGAAAGAGAGAAACTGAGAAAGAAAAGAACAGCAGCAGTGAAAGACAAAAGAAGAGAAGAAAAGAAAGAAAAGAAAATTGAAAGAAAAAGAAAAGAAAGATCACAAGAGGAATGGTGATTGAGTTGTGAAAGTGAGTTCATATCAAATCTTTGACACCATTGCTGAAAATATGACTGATCTTGTGAAAAATAGAGATGAGTTGGTGAAGGAAGTGAAAAGTTAAGAGAAAGAAAAGAAAAAAAGTGAAAATGTAAGATTTGCTTGATGTGAACTGTAATTGCTAAATAAGGTTATGGTTTTGACTGATTTTTGGGAATAGGAGAGCAAAAAGAGTTTGAAAATTATTAACACATTTTGTTTATCCTTTTCTTGCGAACTCTCAGCTTCTTTGATATTTGATTCTTCTATATCCTTCGTTTGATAAGCTACATTACAAGCTTTTAGTCTTACATTACAATCTTAAAAGTCCTAATTGACCTAAGTAGAATCATGATATGTCTCGAATTAGTGGAGAGAGTGTATGAAAAGTAAGCTTATGGAATGCATATTCTTTTTGAACTAAATTCTTTCCATGGTTTGAGAATATTGTTAAGTAGTGAGATGTTCTACTAAGTCATTGTTCACTTACACAAGTCTTGCATTTGTTGTGCAAGATGTAGTAGCATGTGTTTTATGTTCTTGAATGAATGAAGCATTTAAGATATTGTTTTGATATTGATTGAGTCATTGATGAAACCTTGTGTTTTTCTTACTTGTCTTTGATACTTTGCTTGAGGATAAGCAAAGAGCTAAGTGTGGGGGAATATGATAGGGGCTAAATTAGTCATGTTTTTCCTAATTATTTGAGGCTCTTTTGTGATACATTTTGTTCAATAACTAGTCATATTCCTTCATATTTGTGATTTTACCCTTAGAAAAGTATCTTGTTCATTATTTCAAATTTTAGGGGTAAAATGAAGCAAAAACGTCACAAAACAGAACTAAGGCTGTGCCGGACAAGGCATAGGAACTGGTGCCGGCCATATGCTAATGATACGAACTTCGAGATGATGAAAAATTGTTGAAATAGATAGGGACAGAACCGAACTGGCGCCGGCTCCAGAAGCAAAGGCGGCACCGGCTGCGCTCTGGATAATACTGTGTGGAAATAAAAAAAAATCGACGAACAATGAAAGAAGCAGCACACAACCGGCACCGGCTCCAGCAACCATGGTGGCGCTAGTTGTGCTATGAGGAAAAGACGGGATTTTGATTTTTGCACGTGATTTTTGGTAGTTTGCAGAATTTTAGTATCTTCCTACTTCTACTCGGCCAAGAATCTTACACGAACGAGTTTAGGCACTTCCTAAGCCTATAAATAGGTGAAGAATACAAGAGAAAAGGAGAGAATTCATAAATCACCATAGAAAATCACTCAAATCAAAGGAGGAATTCTTCAAATCAAGGAGGGTTGTGCAAGAAAGTCTTCAAAGGAAGAAGAATGAGGCTTGTCTATAAGTGCTTTCTTTTACTTTGTTATCTATTTCTTGAACAATGATATGTTAATTGTTTTATTGTAATTCAACATTATTTTAGATATTCATGATTTTTAGAGTTATTTGATATTTTGATTAATTGATTGTTCTTCTTAGTATTTAATTACTTGAGCATATTACAAGATTATTTGGTTATTTCTTTCCATTAACTTGCTTGGAAAATGGGTTGATGGTGTTTTCAATTCAGTAGTTTCATATTGGTTGTCTCTTAACTTGCTTGGAAAAGAGGCTAATTGCTAAGAACTGGTAATTAAAGGTTAATTGATGTCTGCCAAGAATGGATTCATTGGTTGATTTCATGTTTTAAGTTTGCCAGGAATGGAAATTTAATTAAAGGATTGTGTTTAATGCATCTTTTGGGTGGATTAGTTGTGACAGTAATGTTATGCTAATGTATCTAGAAGGTAGTGATTTCATAGATTAGAAAAGAAGTGAGTCTATATTAATCCTTCATGATGCCAAGAGAATAATGAGTTATGATAATGATTAGGTTCGCTAAGGTCATGTTTGTCGAAATAATGGTTTAAGTTACATAATTCTCCATCCTTGACATGTATATATTTTTATTTTATTTTGTTTTATTTTATTTCGTTTTAACTTTGTTGAGTCGGTTAAACAATGAAAGAAAAGGGATTAGTGTATACTTGTTCTTGGAGGATCGACACTCGTTTAAACCCTATGCTCTGTTAATGATGTGTACGCTTGCTCATATGTATAATTTGGAGTTAACATTTTAATTTAAACTTGATTGGGAATGTGCTTAGTTTTTATATGATTTTTATACCCAAATCCAAACACATCATATATATATATATATATATATATATATATATATAAGTATGTGTGTGTGTGTGTAGCAAACTTCACCCCAAAGCTTATCGTCAATCCAGTCACATATTTAAATCAGAACCTCAAAAAACCCATCTCTATTACGAGCACATTCTTTTTGCTACCGGATCAATAGAATTTGAACATGAAAGAAACCTCAATAGAGCCGACAAAGGCATAGCCTATTCAAAGTGCAGGATTATGAAAATCCTAGATCTGAACACCTGGCCAGTCACCGGCATCTATACCCCTATCCAGTTTAAAACACCTTTTAAGCCTCCTACTTACAACTTTATGGATTATATTGATGCATGGTACAACTTCATGTACCTCAGAGACCTCACACATACCTAGTTCGTCAAGTATGACAAAGATCCAATCAATCTTATACCAAGATGGTTTTATGCTTGGTGGAAGACATTCGGTGGAAACAAATCCACTTTATCCAGCCAAAACTTACAAAAGTTCAACCAGTTTGTAATAGAGAGTCAAATTCAAGGATTAACCTTAAACAATCAGCTATGTAAATATTATGGTGAAAAGAAAATATGTTTTGTATTAGGATGGGGCTATAAACATGATACAGTTGATAATATAAAACATCTCTGCAGAGAGATACGAGTCAAATGATGGACCCTAGTTCCAAAAACAGAACAGAAAGATTCAGATGTGAAATCCTTCTCCAGTAAATGCAAGAAGATTAGTAAATCAGAATTGCAACTTCTGTTGCAGCTACTACAGCAACAACTTCAGCAAGCAGATAATGATGAGAATGAATCAGAATCGCAACCTGAATACAGCCAGTATGATAATGGAGATATGGACAATCCATCCGGTATTACTCAAGCATACCTCTGCCAGAGTCCATAGATGACAAGACTTCACTAAAAAAGAAAAGCGTACTCTCTAGCTTTACCAGCAATCAAAGTGACTTCATGATATCATTCAGACCTACTGCAAAATAATTCAGCTGACAGCCAAACGTGGTGGACCCCTTTACACAAAAAATCTTTTGGAGCCATTTTTCATGATGGCTGACAATCTGATTCCATCATCCACCTAAATGGACCTCACATCAATAATTCAGAATTCAATCAGAGAAAACTATGCCCTTGCTGCCTATATATGATAGCATCTCATTGAAGATATGCAGACTCACTTGCCATTAGAAAAATAAGATAGTGAAACCTCTCTCTACCTTGATATTTGTGACACTTGTCACCGTTTTTGTACTCTTGTAATAGATCGAGATCCTTTATAATCCTTTTAATATTGTTTCAAATTCAAGAATTCAAGCAGTTTCAAGCAGTTTATATCCTAGGTTCAAATTGGTATCAGAGCCAAATGCTCCTTTGCTTCATCATGAAAACATCTATGATTTGCACAATCATGACCGAGTAAGTTCCTTTACTTTCTTTCTCCGAGTCTTGCATAATGTAGTTTAATCTGTTTTCTCTTGTTCTTAAATATTATATCCTTTCATATGTTTCTTCAAGTATTCTTAAACTATGATGGTTGATAAGTCACCTGTGAGAGCAGCTAATACGTTGGTCAGCCCAGAACCGTTGGACTAGGCAGAATAGCCAAATGGCAATGTAGCCTCGACTCGGGGGTGGTCTCGTAGCTTTCAACCATAAGCATAGTATTTTAGGTGTGTCCTAAGAAGAAACAAAGAAACATAGGTTATGGTATAATTTTAAAGAACAACAGAACTCGTATTAACTACACTAGCATAGACAAAGAGAGAGAATGTAATCTTCCTACTCACATGGCCTCCAATCTTTCAAACATCGATATTGAATTAGTCAACGATTTAGAAGTCAGTACTCAATTAGATAAAGTTGAATCCAGATTAATGAATTGGAATTTACCAATAGAGAAATTTGATAAAATTTATGAAAAATGAATGTTTGATTTAGTCCAAAGCTATACCATCAAGACTACTGAAAAAACAGCTTCTATAAATCAACCTTATGGTACAATCCAGCTTCTAAATCCTTTTACCTTAGAACAACATAAAAAGAATAAATATCGATATCTTCATATTGGATTAGTTCAAGTAGCTATCAAACCACTCTATCGATTAGGAATCGATGCTCCGATTTACCTTCTTCTGAGAGACAGTAGACATCTAGACTTTCAAAACAGTTTGCTAGCAGTCCTTGAATCTAATACAGCCAATGGTCCCGTATACTTTAATCATTACCTAAACTTTACAGTAGATCTCACAGATCCACATATTCTTAAAACCTTAACTTTGAATATTCAAACAAAAATTTAGAATTTGAATTAGGCTCAAAACCTCTTGGATTAATTTATCGTGTTTATTACAAAGTAATGAAAACCACAATAAATCCTAAAGCTAAACAGCATATAGGAAATCCAAAAGAGACTTGTTTATTAGAAATAAACTTTGAGAGATCCAATACTTTTGTCCCTCGAATGATTAAGTGGGATAATGTTCTCCAAAACCCTATCTGGAATTTTGATAATATTATTAACCCTAAAAAGCATTATGAATCCAAAACCTTAGGAAAAATAACCGAGACTTCAACAGGTCATATAGAATTAGAATTTAGAAGAAAATCCTTTTTAGCTTCATCTTCTTCATCTTTCTCCGTACCAAAAACACAAAGCAGCAGAAGATTTGGTAATATAGAATTTTCTGGGGAAATTCCTAAAGTAAATAGTGTCGATTTTAGCAGCGAAATCCCTAAAGTAAATTATGAAGAAAATATTAGTGTTAAATCAGGAAGCCCTACTCAATCAGAAATGAATATGCCTTCTACTTTAAATGTCTTAACTTCTGAAAATGATTTTTGTTAAATAAAGATTATCTTCGCCAATTGTGGAATAGACCTTGTAATAAGCTTAAATGTAAATGGTATTTTGCTACTATATCTAAATCTGAAAGAGCTAGACTCTTACAACAGTATTATTCTGACCAAATTAAAATGAAATAACATTTATACTTTTTTGATTGGTACGAATTAATTAGGTATCAAAAAAGAGATATATTAAATTTCATTACAAAAAAAATGGTATACATCTAGAAATGAAGTTCGAGAATCAGTTTTTCCTCCAGTAGAAGAAATCAAAATCCCAATAGAAAATCAGGTAATCACAGCCTCTCCTTTTAAGTTAGAAAATTAGGATAAACAAGATGATGTAACCAATAGAGATTTAAATAAAGTAATTCAGCAAAATAACTATACTAATCAAATGTTAGTTACCATGGCTAGCAAAGTAGAGCAGCTAGACAGTAAACCCTCTGTAAGAGAAACCCCACAATTTAAACAATTTAATCCAAAATAAGCTATAGATCCTAACCCAGTGTTTAAACCCATAATATATGAACCTAAAAACATAAAACTTGCTAGCTTTTTCCTTAGTCAAAGAGAAATTTGAATTCCTTCCTAAAACAGTTATCCCAGTATTAGTTCCTTTTAGCATACAGAGTTCTTCTATTGGACAAGTACATAAACTTGTACAATCACAAGAAGATTGTTCACTTGAATCTGATTCAGAGGAATTTTCTTGGATTTCAAATACTTCTTCTATTTCACTATCACTACTGTTTGATGAAGGGGAAGAATCGTCTTGATAAAAAATGAATATGCCTTCTACTTTAAATGTCTTAACTTCTGAAAATGATTTTTGTTAAATAAAGATTATCTTCGTCAATTGTGGAATAGACCTTGTAATAAGCTTAAATGTAAATGGTATTTTGCTATTATATCTGAATCTGAAAGAGCTAGGCTCTTACAACAGTATTATTCTGACCAAATTAAAATGAAATAACATTTATACTTTTTTTATTGGTACGAATTAATTAGGTATCAAAAAAGAGATATATTAAATTTCATTACAAAAAAAATGGTATACATCTAGAAATGAAGTTCGAGAATCAGTTTTTCCTCCAGTAGAAGAAATCAAAATCCCAATAGAAAATCAGGTAATCACAGCCTCTCCTTTTAAGTTAGAAAATTAGGATAAACAAGATGATGTAACCAATAGAGATTTAAATAAAGTAATTCAGCAAAATAACTATACTAATCAAATGTTAGTTACCATGGCTAGCAAAGTAGAGCAGCTAGACAGTAAACCCTCTGTAAGAGAAACCCCACAATTTAAACAATTTAATCCAAAATAAGCTATAGATCCTAACCCAGTGTTTAAACCCATAATATATGAACCTAAAAACATAAAACTTGCTAGCTTTTTCCTTAGTCAAAGAGAAATTTGAATTCCTTCCTAAAACAGTTATCCCAGTATTAGTTCCTTTTAGCATACAGAGTTCTTCTATTGGACAAGTACATAAACTTGTACAATCACAAGAAGATTGTTCACTTGAATCTGATTCAGAGGAATTTTCTTGGATTTCAAATACTTCTTCTATTTCACTATCACTACTGTTTGATGAAGGGGAAGAATCGTCTTGATAAAAAATGAATATGCCTTCTACTTTAAATGTCTTAACTTCTGAAAATGATTTTTGTTAAATAAAGATTATCTTCGTCAATTGTGGAATAGACCTTGTAATAAGCTTAAATGTAAATGGTATTTTGCTATTATATCTGAATCTGAAAGAGCTAGGCTCTTACAACAGTATTATTCTGACCAAATTAAAATGAAACAGCATTTATACTTTTTTTATTGGTACAAATTAATTAGGTATCAAAAAAGAGATATATTAAATGTCATTACAAAAAAAATGGTATACATCTAGAAATGAAGTTCGAGAATCAGTTTTTCCTCCAGCAGAAGAAATCAAAATCCCATTAGAAAATCAGGTAATCACAGCCTCTCCTTTTAAGTTAGAAAATTTAGATAAACAAGATGATGTAACCAATAGAGATTTAAATAAAGTAATTCAGCAAAATAACTATACTAATCAAATGTTAGTTACCATGGCTAGTAAAGTAGAGCAGCTAGACAGTAAATCCTCTCTAAGAGAAACCCCACAATTTAAACAATTTAATCCAAAATAATCTATAGATCCTAACCCAGTGTTTAAACCCATAATATATGAACCTAAAAACATAAAACTTGCCAGCTTTTTCCTCAGTCAAAGAGAAATTTGAATTCCTTCCTAAAACAGTTATCCCAGTATTAGTTCTTTTTAGCATACAGAGTTCTTCTATTGCACAAGTACATAAACCTGTACAATCACAAGAAGATTGTTCACTTGAATCTAATTCAGAGGAATTTTCTTGGATTTCAAATACTTCTTCTATTTCACTATCACTACTGTTTGATGAAGGGGAAGAATCGTCTTGATCAAAGATTTGATTAATCTGTTCTAGAGTATCTTTTGGTAAAGAAAGCTGATTTACTCTTTTCTTCTTTTTAGCCTTTATTTTGCATTCGTTTGCTTTATGTCCTCTTTTTCCACAAAAGTAACATTTAATAGTGCTTTTAGAAGACTTATTTTTTCTTTTGAATGGTTTAAAAGTTCTTTCTTTTCTTTCCTTTTTAAAGCTTCTTTTCTTAGCTTGCTTTAACTTTTTAGATGGTGGAGTTATTGGGGAAAAACCAAAAATTTCACAAAAATTTCCTAATTCATTTTTGGATTTCTTATGATATGATTCCATCTGATTTTTAAGTTTTAGATCTGTGCAATGATCTGCACCTATTTAGTTTACATAACTAAGTATTTGACCATATGCTAGATAGTCATAAGGAATTGCGTTTCCAAAATTTAATTTTAGTTTTTGCCTAACCTTTTCTGCAAATAAGGGAGGTAATCCGGAAAAAAATTGCTCTTTCCAGAACGCATAATGGCAATATGTTCTTAACATAACCTTTTGTAAAAACAGATCTTTGTACCATCTAAAATCATGTAATTTGGGACAGGTTAAATTAGTAAGGATTTCAATATTTATATATATGTATGTATTAATATATATATATATATATATGTGTGTGTGTGTGTGTATGTATGTATTAATATATATATATATATATATGTATATTAATATACGTATTAATAGATAAATATATATATATATATGTATGTATGTATTAATATATATATATATATGTATATTAATATACGTATTAATAGATAACACATTGATGTATATTAGTATTAATAGTTATATATATATATATATATATATATATATGGAGATTAATATATATACATACATACATACATATTTATTTATGTTAGTATATATATATCTGTGTGTGTGTGTGTGTGTATGTATATTATATGTACATATTATGTATCTAAAAAGAATCATATAATATATATATATATATATATTTCTATATATAGATGTATATAAATATGTATTTGTACGTAGATATGTATGTGTATATATATGTATGTTTATATATAAGTTTATATATGTTTTTATATATGTGTATATATGTATATATATATATATATATATGTATGTATATAAATTTATATTTGTAGATATGTATGTATATATGTATGTATATATATATGTGTATAGATATATATGTATATATATATATTATATATATATATAAATTTATGTATGTATGTATGTATGTATGTATTAATATATATATATATATATATATATACATTTATTAATACATGTAGGCATACACATACTAACATAAATAAATATGTAGTCTTTTTTAAAGGATTTTTCGGTTAGCTTCCCTATGATAGTGTCATTCCATCTATGTGGCGCACTGGCATCTTTGAACCTGACCTGGTCTTCTGAGAGGAGTATTCATATATGGCCGGTAAAATTGAGGGATTAGGTCAATATGCATAGGCATTTAATCCTCAATATTGATGGTGCTTCTAAGGGACTGACTGGCTTTGCTAGGGCTGGTGGAGATCTTCGTTTTCCCATTGGGACTTTTCACTCTGCGTTTGCATCCATCCTCGGGTGGGCCACAAATATGGAGGTTGAATTGGAGGTTCTTCATCTTAGTCTCAAAACCTGTATGCGGTTGAAGGTTTCAGACATTCAAATCCAATTTGATTCGCTTGCATTGGTATAGATAGTTTCCGGACTTTAGAGAGTTCCTTGGCATTTAAGGGTTTTGTTTTGAAAATCAAGTTTCTCTTATAAAAAATGCCTTTGCTTTCTTTGATACATGCATACAAGATAGGAAATCAGTTGGCGAATTTTATGGCTAATGTGAGTTATCGTTTGCAAGTTGCTATAGCATAGTGTTGAGTTTTTCTTAATCCCTCATAGGATAATTTTAAAAGGCGCAAGGGTGACTTTTCCTATAAATATGTTAGTGTAGTTTTAGGGAGAATGCACCACCTCATTGAGCCTAGTAAATTGGGAGATTTTTGGACCTTGAGTTATTTTTTGAGGGTTTTTAATTTTATCCGTCCAAAAATTACATAGTAGAGTATTTTCCTTCGGGGTCATGGATGTAGGTCTAATTCAGAGACCGAACCACGTTAAATTTTCGTGTTGTGTTTTATTGATTTTCTTTCCTCTTTTTTATATATTTGTGTGTTGCTTCCGTTGCCCATCCCATCAAGTGGTATTAGAGCCTGGTTCCGGTTTGGGAGAATAGCAAAGGTTCCGGCTTGGGAAAAGAGCAATGTTTGGGTTTAGGGAGGAGAGAAAAAGCAGGAGGTGATTTATCAACACAGTTTTGAGTAAGAGGCAATTTTTTTGTATCACATAGAGGCAAGATATTTTATTATGAATTTTTTAAATATCACATATATGAAGAATGAGATTTTACCTCCATTATTTGATGGAAAGATTGACTTCACTCTGTGGCAATACACGACTCAAGACTACTTAGTGCAGTAGGTCTTGATTCTACATTAGAAGATGAGAAACCAGAATGGATGAAGGATTCAGATTTGAGTATTATTTAGAAAAGGGCGGTCAGTACTATTCGGTCAGCATTGGCTCCACATATTAAAGTTACAGTGTTGAAGGAGACATCACCTAAGATGATGTGGGAGAATTTAGATAAAAATCATGCATCGAAGACAATGACTAACCGCTTGATGATTAAGATGGATCTATATTCTCTTAAGATGGAAGAAGGAGTTAACATTATTGACCATATAAATAAATTTAATGTTTTAGTATCTCGGCTTGAAAATTCAAAAGAGAAGATTGAAGATGAGGAGCAGGCATTGCTCTTGTTGGCTTCTCTACCCAAATCTTACACGCCATTGGTGCAGTCACTGCTAGTAGGAAAAGGCACACTGCAACTGAATGAGGTGTCAAAGTCGTTAAAAGAAAATCACCAAATGATAAAAGAAAATCATTGTGAAGATAGTCGAGTACTAGCTACAGAGAGTTGGAGAAGAGGAAGGAGTTGAAGCAAAAAGAGGTGATCAAGGAAGAGGAAAATCCCACCAAAGTGATAATAGCGACCTTGAGTGCTATTACTGTGGGGAGATTTGTCACATCTAAAGTTGTTGCCCAAAAATAAAAGAGGATTTAAAAGCTCTGAGAGAACAGATAAGGGGCAAGGCAAAAGTAAGTGATTCATTTACAACTATGGTCATGGGCGATGATCTATTATTGATGAGATGTTAAGATAATACTGTTGATGAGAAGCTTTCAAATTGGCTAATGGATTTTGCATCAGACCTGCACATTTGCAAGGACCAAAACATGTTCGATGATTTGCAATTAGGGAATTTTGGCCACATCAACGTGGGAAACAACTCTAAGATGAAAGTTGAAGGCGTTGGACAAGTCCACCTTAAGCTCCACAATGATGAAGTCAAAATGCTTCCTGGTGTAAAGTATGTTCCTAAAATGAGTGTCAACATTATTTCATTAGGTGTGATGTCATCACAAGGATACATGAACGTTGGACTTGGCAAGTCTTGCAAAATATATAAAGGGAACTGTCTGGTTATGCAAGGGAGAAAGAAGAGCAAAAACATCTACCATCTTGATTGTCATTCCTTGAAGAAGCAACTTGAAGGAAGTAAAATGGGAGAAGCAACAGAGAAGAAGACTAGAAATAGTGTTAGGTTTTCAAATTCTGTTGTAATTTGGAAAATTGAGAAAATTGAGGATTTGTTGAGTTTTTTTAAATCCCACATAGGATAATTTGAAAAGGGGTAAGGAAGACTTTTCCTATAAATAGGTTAGGGTTGTTTTTGGGAGAGTACACCAAATCATTGAGCCTAGGGACATTTTTGGGCCTTGAGTTATTTTGTGAGGGTTTGTAATTTTGTCCATCCAAAAATTACATAGTAGAGTGTTTTCCTTCGGGGTTGTGGATGTAGGTCTAATTGAGATATCAAGCCACATTAAATTTTCGTGTTGTGTTTAATTTATTAATTTTCTTTCCTCTTTTCTATATATTGTGTGTTTCTTCCGTTACCTATCCTAACACATAGTCACACTTCACGGACTTGCCTTCAAAGGCTAAGGAAAATTTGTAATATGGAAAGGTAAAGCATTCCTTCTTTGTGTATTAAATTGGTTGTATCTTAATTATTTAATAAATTTTAGGGGGTTTAGCCCTCATTTAACGAATATATATATATATATATATATATATCTATATATATATGTATTAAAATATTTAAAAATATGAATGATGCTTTATAAGAAAAAAAATAAATTACGCCATAAAATTTCAAAAATTAAATTTTGAGGTCGGACTAAATACAGAGGAAAAAGATAAAAGGATAGAAAATCGGTAATGAAAACATGTGAATAGTTTTCTTGCAATAATATCAAATCCTTATCTTCGTTCAGAATTCATTTTCAATTGAAGATTACAAGAACGATAAGGATGCAATAAATTAATTGTGGATTGCCAACTACACTTCTATATAACAACAACAACAACAACAACAACAACAACAACAACAACAACAACAACAACAACAAATGGTATATGACAAAATCTTTGAGCAAATAGGATAAGGTAATGCAGAGAAATTGGCATTGACAAAGGTGGTGTCGAAATGTATTGTTCAATAATTGCAATAAGTCGCTGGGGGCAAGAATTAATACAGCAAGAGGGCATTTTTCTTAGACATATCATTTTTAATTGCCTCCATGCGATTGAATTCTTTTTGTCACAATAAAAATCTAAAGTTGTCACAGGCACCATTTGTTGCTTTAACGAAACATAGAACATTTTTTAAAGACAAGTTAGTTGTAATGGTCACTTGTGCCCTGTAGAATGCTAAAATGGTCAAAGGATGAGGTGGTGACATTGGCAAAACGATCACATCATGAATATTGAAAATGCTAAAATAGTCATTTCTTGCTTCTGCAAAATAAAGAAAATGTCAAATTTGCGCCAACCCCAGATCAATTGGAATTGATGAAATATTAAAATGCCGGCTGTATATTACAACCATTCAAATATTTAAAATTACATTCTCAACGCTATAAATCCAGAAGATTTCTGGGCAACAGAAAACACCATCTAGTTTACAAGATTTGAAAGGTTTCTCAAAGCACAAGCGTCCTATTTAGCTAAGCTCGCTCGCTTCCTTTTCGTTTTGCTCGCAGCCTTTGCGGGTTAGACTCTTGCACTCTCTTTTTTTCCAAGTTTAAAATTTTCTATCTTTTATTTCACCTAATGTCAAATTCGAGTAATCTCATAACTCTGTCAGTACTTATGTTTATCTTAGAGCAGCATACAAAAAAAATAATGACTGACATTACTGGTATTTTGCAGTTTCTGGGGCTCAAGATGTGGTCGAGGGAGAACAAGAATTACCTGAAATTGAAATGTCAAGGAAAATGCTTCCATCGATTGAGATAATAACTACCATAATGCAAGTTCCTGAGAACGATCAAAATTTGAGATGTACTCCTTTTGGAGCTCCTTGTGGTCCTCACAGACCAAGGTACTGCCAAGGGCTCCGTTGCAGAGGGGTTACAAGCCATCGAATCTGTCTCTAAATTTTAAACTCTCCTAAGTTACTAATGATGTTTTGTTGGAGCACCACAAATAAAATAAAGATGTCCGGCGACATCAAATGTGAATTTAATCAATGTGTGCTTTATCTATTCTATTTGTTATGTGGTTTTAATGAATTACTCTACTATTATCTTTGTGCCGAATGCAATCTTTTGATTTCTAATACCTAGAAAAAAGCATCAAACCCTCTTTATTCTATGTATTTGTCTATGTTTTTGCTAGTTTTGAACTCTTGCAATGTCCATGGTTTAAAAGCAAACTATGTATATTTCGAAATAAAAGGGGAGATTTACATTGAAAATTGGTTTCCAAAATCCCTCCTTCCTAATACAAATCCAAATGCCTTGTTAATAATTTTAAAAGCCTAGTCTATATAATTCCTTCTCAAGAATATTTTGTTATGTCTGGTCAAAAGAACTTTTATAAGTTTTAGAAGATGAAGTCTCTAATTATCTTTTTCAAGAAAATATTTCACTAAAGAAAAATATTGGAGTTTAATTACCCAATCAAAATAAACGTAAAGCATAGAAAAATTTTAAAAATTACCTTGTCTAGTCCCTATGTTTAGGGTTTATAATGTTTTTGTCCTTGTTGATTTTTTCTGCCTTCATGGCCCCTAATGAATTTATTACTTATCATGGGGTCCACAACTCTCTTTTTCGGAGCAAATTCCAGCAATTGAAGTCATTTTCATTGCACATGAAGTTCTTGGTTTGAAAGGGAATTAACAGATATTGCGATTTAGCACTTTAAAAAATTCAAAAAATAGAGTTAGGGACTGCCACTTGGCAAGTTATAATTTCATGGGCAACCATAACTATATGAAGAAATTATTAACGATGAAAATATTATACTTCCCATCCCTTTGGATCCAAAGAGGCTAATTTTGAAAAAAGATATAAAGAAAGGAAATAGATGAAAATATCATTTTATAGAAATGACTAAGATGCGAATCACAATAATTGCCCAAGAATAACCACTTTGACTAAGAAAATGTGGACAGATTTTTCTTAATGGGATCTGATAATGGCTTCATATAGTCGGAAAGAAGGAATGAATAAAAGAGAGAGAAATTAGAGTCCAATTGATTCTCTTAATTGTGTTTTTTTAATAACTAGAATTTTAATAATTTTATACTAAGTGGGCCTGGGAAGCTCTTCTATTGCAAATTCATCCTGAGGCAATAGACTTGTTCCAGCTTCATTCCCTCCCTGACATTTTAAATGATTGGTGGTCGTACACTGGGCCCAAAGGGTGGCTGCTTAAGGTTTTCTGAGCTACTATTCTGTGGAATATTTGGAAAGAATGTAATGGTGTAGTTTTTGAGGGCAAGTAGCTCTTAATGCTTAGAGTCCATCGGAATGTTCAGTCTTTTTTAAAGGATTTTATGGCTAGCTTCCCTACTATAGCATCATTCCATCTACGTGGCACACCGGCATCTTTCAACCTAACCAGGTCTTCTGAGAGGAGTGTTCATATATGGCTGGTAAAATAGTGGGATAAGGTCAATTTGCACAAGCATTTAATCCTCAATATCAATGGTGCTTCTAAGGGACTGATTGGCTTTGCTAGGGCAAGAGAAGATCTTCGTTTTCCCAGTTGGTCATTTCACTCCGCATTTGCATCCATCCTCGAACTGTCCACCAATATGGAGGTTAAATTGGAGGCTCTTCATCTTGGTCTCAGAACTTGTATGCGGTTGAAGGCTTGGACAATTAAATCCAATCTGATTATCTTGAATTGGTAATGATGGTTTCTGGATTTCAGAGAGTTCCTTGGAAGTTAAGGGTTTGTCTTTGAAAATCAAGTTTCTCTTGACTAAAATGCCTATGCTTTCATTGATACATGCATACAGGAAAGCAAATCAGTTAGCGGATTTTATGGCTAATGGGAGTTGTCCTTTTCAAGCAGCCGTAACATAGTCACACTTCACGGACTTGCCTTCAGAGGCTAAGGGGAATTTGTAACATGGATAGCCTTAGCATTCCTTCTTTGCGTATTAAATTGGTTGTATCTTAATTATTTAATAAATTTTAGGGGGTTTAGCCCTCCTTTAACCAATATATATATATATATATATATATATATATATATTTAAAAATAAGAATGTTGCTTTATAAGAAAAAAATAAATTACGCCATAAAATTTCAAAAAATCAAAATTTGAGGTCGGCCTGAATACAGAGAAAAAAGAAAAAAGGATAGAAAATCGGTAATAAAAACATGTGAACTGTTTTCTTGAAACAATTTCAAATCCTTATCTTCGTTCAGAAATCATTTTGAATTCATGATTACAAGAACGATAAGGATGCTGTAAATTAATTGTGGATTGCCAACTACACTTTTGTGTTGTAGTAGTAGTAGTAGTAGTAGTAGTAGTAGTAGTAGTAGTAGTAGTAATAATAATAATAATAATAATAATAATAATAATAATAATAATAATAATAATAATAATAATAATAATAATAATAATAATAATAATAATAATAATAATAATAATAATAATAATAATAATAATAATAATAATAATAAACGGTATATGACAAAATCTTTCAGCAAATAGGATAAGGTAACAAAGAGAAATTGGCATTGACAAAGGTTGTGTCTAAATGTATTCTTCAATAATTGCAATAAGTCGCTGAGTGCAAGAATTAATACAATAAGAGGGCATTTTTCTTAGAGGTATCATTTTTAATTGCCTCTATGCAGTTGAATTCTTTTTGTCAAAATAAAATTCTAAAGTTGTCTCAGGCACCATTCATTGCTTTCACAAAATACAGAAACATTTCTCAAAGCACAAGCGTCCTATTTGCCTAAGCTCACTCACTTCCTTTTCGTTTTGCTCTGCAGCCTTTGCAGGTTAGACTCTTGCACGCACTTTTTTTCTAAGCTTAAATTTTCCTGTCTTTTTTTTTTTGCTAATGGCAAAATCGAGTAATATCACATCTACGTCAATACTAATGTTTTTCTTAAAGAAGCATGCAAAAAAACTAATGGCCGAAATTATTGGGATTTTGCAATTTCTGGGGCTCAAGATATGGTTGAGGGAGAACAAGAATTACTTGAAATTGAAATGCCAAGGAAAATGTTTCCATCGATTGAGATAATAAGTACCATAATGCTAGTGCCTGTGAATGGTCAAAATTTGGGATGTACTCCTTTTGGAGCGCCCTGTGGTCCTCACAGATCTAGGTGCTGCCGAGGGCTCCGTTGCACTGGGGTTACAAGGCGTCGAATTTGTCTCTAAATTTTAAACTCTCTAAAGTTACCAGAGATGTTCTGCCATAACCTAAAAAATAAAATTAAGATGTCCGGCCACGTCAAATGTCAATTTGATCAATGTATGATTTTTTTATTCTACTTGTTTTGTGGTTTTAATAAATTACTCTACTATTGGCTCTGTGTTGAATGCAATCTTTTGATTTCTAATCCTTAGCAAAAGCATCAAACCCTCTTTCTTTTATGTATTTATCTATGTTTTTGCTAGTTTTAAACCCTTGCAATGTCCATGCTTTAAAAGTAAACTATGTATACCTGGAAATAAATGGGGAGATTTACATAGAAAATTCGCTTCCAAAATCCCTCTTTCCTAATACAAATCTAAACCTTCTTACACTTGGGCTTGAACACCCATAAATAATAAATCTCAATCATTTATTTTTTTGAATTTATTAAATAGCCCAATAAATAATTAATAAGGCCAAATAGACCAATACAAAATTTCATACCTTTTATATAGTTTGTATCCAGATTAATTTTCTAATTATTCAATCTGTGTCTTGTGCCCTGAATAATTAATTAACCTATTAAAGTAGATAAAATAAATACTCTCTCTTGGACCTTTTATTTTATTATAGCCCAACAATAAATTAGACTAATAATATAAAATTCATAATTATCAAGACCAATTCCATAACTTAAATCTTTCAGGACTTAAGGGCTAATCCAGGGACCAAAAGACATATCGCCTTGGTTAATAAAATAATCAAAATACCCCTATTATAAAAATAGATATATTTTTCATTTTAAATATTTTCTAATATCACCATATGAAATATTGACCCCAAGGACAATGTTGCTTTAGCAAAGCCTTCGACCTACAGGTGTAATGACTAAAATACCCTTCTACGTATCCCCGTGTATTTAAAGAGGAAATGTGTACTAACACCTCTCAAATAGACATCTACCATCCTTATACCTCTAGTCTAATGATTTACGACTCCTGGAATGTTTCCACTTTCAAAGGAAGCTATCCTAAAGTAAACATCCAAGTCATATTCCCTAGGGCCTTGGATAATTAGATCATTTGAACAGTCACAAAGGGGCGATATAGCACAGAAGCTATCTTGTATAAGTCTATTTTAACTAATTAGTCACATACTCATGCAAAGAGTATTAGTCCATGCTGTAGCAATAGTAGTCTGGGGGTTTTTTTTTTAAAATAGAACTTGTAGAAACTACTGTTACGGGTCCTATTCTACGTATTCAAAATACACTAATGTTATGAAGTGAATGGATTACTCATTGGCTAAAGGTATGCCATTCCCCATTTAGAATGCATAACATAATAAGCTATACATGATGAGATTCCCATTCTCATCAATTAGTTAAGAACAAATATTTATGTGTTAAGTAACCCGTAATCCATACCTTACTATGAAAGATTACCATTCACATCGATCACTTATTTAAACAGAATAGGTCATTTCCAAACTAAAATCGTGCACAAATAGAATTGAAATTCACAAATAAATTTTGAGAATAAATTCTTTTATTAATAAATTCGATAATTATATCACATAAATTAGTCTAGAGGGCATATATTCCAACAATTTCACACTTGCACTCTAAGACTAAGAAAGTCCCTAAGTGCCCACCCCTATGGCGTCTAAGTGTCTCTTGAAGACTTTTTCTGCCAAAGGCTTGGTGAAGGGATCTACTAGGTTGTTCTATGAGGTTATCTATTCCACCACGATTTCCCATCTCCAAATGAAATCCCGAATCAAGTGGTACTTCCTCTGGATGTTCTTCCTCTTCTTATGGTTCATAGGTTCTTTGTATTGCAAAAATGCTCCAGAGTTGTCACAATACATCACAATCGGTCTGTCCATGTGTGGCACAACTCCATGTTCTAAAAGGAACTTCTGGATCAAGTCTGCTTCCTTGGATGCTTCCGAAGCTATCACATACTCAGCTTCTATGGTTGAGTCAACAATACAAAATTACTTGATAGTCCTCCATGAAACAACTCCTCCAAACGAGGCGAAGACATATCCACTAGTGGATTTTCTCTCATCCTTATCTTCCTGGAAATCTGAGTCTGTGTATCCAGTAGGAACAAAGTCATCAGCCTTGTAAACCAACATATAATCTTTTTTACCATTAAGGTATTTGAGAATATGCTTTACAGCTTACTAATGAACCTTCCTAGGGTTTTGATTGATATTTGCTAACTTCGCCTACAGCAAAGTAACTATCTGGCATAGTGCACAGCATGGCGTACATGAGACTTGCCACAGCCGAAGCGTAGGGAATCCTACTCATCTTATCATTTTCCTCTTGAGACATAGGACAGTTCTTAGAACAAAAAGACAACCCAAGTCTACAAGGAATTAGAGCTCCATGCATGAGTCCATGCTACACTGGGCCAACATCTTATCAATGTATGTTATTTAGGACAATTCTAACATTCTCTGCTTCGTATTTCTAAGAAGCTTAATCCTGAGAATGTAACTGGCTTCTCCCAAGTCCTTCATACTAAATTGACTAGATAGCCAAACCTTAGTAGATAACAATGTCCCAACATCATTCCTGATGAGGAGAATGTCATTCATATATTGGACAAGAAAAACTTCATTTAAGCCTTCCAATTTCATGTGCACTTATGGTTCATCCTCGTTTTGAATGAAACCGTAAGACTTTACAGTCTCGTCAAAACGAATGTTCCATGTTCTAGATGCCTGCTTAGGTCTATAAATGGACTTGTTAAGCTTACAGACCATATGTTCCTGGCCTTTAGCAATAAAACCTTTCAGTTGGGACATATAGATGTTTTCGTTAAGATGGCCATTAAGAAATACCGTCTTGACATCCATTTACCATATCTTATAGCCATAATGACATGCAATGGCAAGGAGCATATGGATGGACTTAAACATGGTTACCGAGAAAAAGGTTTCATCATAATTGATTCCCTTTTTTTTTAGTATACCCTTTTGCCACAAGCCTAGCTTTGAAGGTTTCCACATTCCTATCCGCTCCCCTTTTCCTCTTGTACAGCCACTTACACCTAATAGGTTTTATCCCTTTAGGTGAAGCTACAAGTTCCCAAACCTGATTGAAGTACATAGACTCAATCTATGCTTTTATTGCTTCATGCCATAGACCTGCATTGGCATTAGCAATAGCTTCTTCGTATCTAGTGGGATCTTGTTCCTAACCAGCTCAAAAGCCTCTATTATCCATCTTTTTGGAACTCTAGATATCCTCCCACTATAATGAAGCTTCATTTGTTCAAGTTCTTGAGGTTGTGCCTCTTGTTATTCCATAATTGGGTCTAAAGAACCTGGTTCCAAAGATAACTTTTCCTCGAGTTCCAACCTCGTAGAACCTTCAGTGGAAGTACTTTGATCATCCTTCAAGTATCTAACATTAGTACTTGATAGTACTTTTTGCTCCTTGGGATGATAAAAATAACCTCTTTTTTTCCCTTTTAGATAGCCAACAAAGTAGCATAATTCTAACCTTAGTTCTAACATATCTTACGCCAATCCACATCTCATCTGGTGTCCTAGGTACTAACATGGAAAGCACCAAGTTCAGAATGTATGAGGTTGTTTCCACAGCATATCCCCAAAAAAAAGATCGAAAGAGTAGCATGAGACATCTTGCTTCGGACCATTTCCATTAATGTCCTATTCCTTCCATCAGCTACTCTATTCTGCTGGGGTGTATCTAGTGCAGAGAGTTGGGATACTAATCCATGATGTACCATGTAATCCTTGAACTCGCCAAGGCGGTACTCTCCACTGCGATCCAATCGTAAGGTTTTGATCAGGTTATTTGTCCGACGCTCCACTTCAGCTTTAAACTCTTTGTATTGGTCAAAAGAGGTAGACTTGCACCTCATTCGGTAGACATAACCAAACCTAATATAATCATCCGTGAAAGTGATAAAGTACTTAAAAACCCCTTTAGCTTAAGTAGATAAATGACCACACACATCAGTATTAACAAGACCCAATATCTCCTTGACTCTCTCAGCCTTTTTGGGTGAATGACCTTTTGATCATTTTTCCTATATGGCAGGATTCACACTGAGACCAACTTTCCAATCTTAATGATCTTAAGGGCCCATCATGGATTAACCTCTGAATCCTGGTTGAGTTAATATGGCCCAACCTTAGATGCCAAAGATATGAGTCATTGACATTAGTCTTTCTCTTCTTAATTAAAAGTTCAGGTTGAGCTTTACTTACTTGATTATTTATAGGATTTAAAAAGAATATGTTTTCATACTTGTTTCCTGTACATAAAACTTCTCCATTTCCACTAATGGTAATAACAGAATAGAAAGAAACAGAATATCCATAATTTAATTGCTTTGCAACTGAAATCAAATTCTGTCTAAAACTGCGTACATAAAAAATATCCTTTAATACAACTACTTTATTACAATAAAAAACATGATCTAGCTCTCCTACTACAAGGGCCCACACTCGTGCTCTATTTCCTACCTGTAGTCCATGGTTGCCCTTCTAGAGTCTTCCTATTTTCTTAAACCGCTATAAGGAGTTACAAATATGATCAGTGACACCAGAATCAACAATCTAAGTGGAAGTTGATCCAACCATTGAAATAGACTCCAGATAGAGAACAAAACTTGTAGGGTTTTTCTTGGCCTAAAGTTCTGAACACTCCTTTTTCCAGTGTCCCTTCTGCCCGCATTTGAAGCATTTGCCTTTGGGCTTGTTGGGTTGGTTCTTAGGTTAAGCCTGTACGTTTCCCTTCTTCTTCTTAAACTTCCTGGACTTGGGTCCAGTTCTAGAAGAAAAGGTCCTAGCATTCGTAGCCTTGGACTATGGCTTCCTGACCTTCTCTGCCACCTGGAGCTCTTTCATTAACTCTATTAAAGTTATGTTTAACTTGTTCATGTCGTAGTTCAACTTGAACTAAGTAAAAGAGCCCGACAGATATTCGAGAGCCTTGTCTACTTGATTCTTAGGGTCAATAATTGCCCCTAAGACTTCCGCTTCCTCGAAAGCAGCAATCATTTAGAGCATATACTCCTAGACTGATGCTCCCTCCGCCATCTTAGTGTTTATAATTGTCCTAAGAGCTTCCTGCCTTGCGGGCTGGCTCTTATCGGCAAACATCGTGACTAATGATTGGCTAATGTCATATGTAGTGGCCATGTGCTCATGTTTTAACTGGAGCACATTAGACGTGGAGGCCAACATGTAGCATCGAGCCATTTTGTTGGCCTTCTTCCATGTTTTCTTAGCCTCATACTCCTCAGAGATGGAACCTTACCCGATAACTGGGTAGGTTTCAAAGAGGCCATACTTATACCCCTCAACAGTAAGTATTATGTCCAAGTTCCTTTTTCAGTGTACAGAATTTGGACCCGTTAGCTTATTCTCATGGAGAATAACGGCCAAAAGAATTAAAAAAACCTCCACCAACCATTTTTGAAAAATTGAAAATAAAAGAAAATTCAGTTTGTGAAAAACAAAATAATTTGTGACTTTATCCTCATATTAAATTTGATAATAGTTAACCCTATTACTATTATCTTTAATATGATTTATTTGGCTCTTAGAAAAACTACCATAGCTTCTTGGGAAGATTAATAGTTTTCTAAACTAAGTGTATTAACCACTACAAATTTATTTCCTATCTAGGTAATGATCTAGAAGATAACTCCATTATGGGATGACCATTTCTTCTCATTTCCTATGGATATTCCTCGCACTATAACCTCCAATACATAGGCTGGCCGATCATAGCACGTGTCCCAGGTTATTAATTACATCCATCCATTAGTTTTAGATCCTTGTGATATCCCCATCCTATACGGGTTCACTCCCAGGGTGACACGAGAGGACCCACGATCTATAATGAGGATCGTGATAGAAGACATGGGGCCGTTGGAACCCCTCTCCCACTTAGTATTTTAAAATAAGGGTATCTCTTGAAAAATATATTTTAAAATTTCAATTAAGTTTTCTTTTAACTCAAAATAAAATATCTAAACCCATAAAAATTTCTATGCTAAGGTTTATACCATTTGAGAAAATTTTCCATGGATTGATTTTATTTAAGTTAATAAACTTAATAATTTCAAAAATTTCCAATAAAACTTTCGAGAGATTTTGATCTCAAGTTTAATTTGAAAAAAATATTTGTTCTTGTTAAAATTCAATCAAAATGGTTTTCTATTTTAATTCACAAAAATATCTAAATCCAAAATATTTTCAATGTCAAGGAGAAAATCTTTTGAGAAAATATCCAAGAAATAATTTTTGTTTGAATTAAAATTAACCTTTTGCTTTAAGAAAAAAAAAATTCTTTGTCAAAAATTCCCAAAGGCTTTGGTCTTTGAGAAACCGCACACATAGGGTACAAAAAGAAATAAGCATGCTAGAAAACTGTAAATGTTTTCATGCTTTTCTATTCTTTTAACCTAAGTGTCCAAATAATAGAATTAAACATATTAATTAATTAATAGTTTTGTTTAATCCAAAAATTTACATTACTTTTATTTTTCATGCAAAATATTCAATGAAGATTAACTATTGCAATAAAAATAATTTCGCCTAGTATGGGACCAAAAGAAAAAAAAATTTATTCGGTTCAAGTCCAGTCCACCCGCCACACTAGATCATGGCCTATAGGAAAACCCATTGGCTGGATCCAGGCGGGTTGCACCCAGCTGTGCAGTCAAAATTGATGACCGCACAGTAAAACGAATTGCAGTTGCTTTCATCGGTGATGGCTTTTGCGAGGAAGACTTCCTCGCACCTTAGAGTACATAAACTCAATCTCGACTTTTATTACTTCATTCTATAGATCTGCATTGACATCGGCAATAGCTTCTTTGTATCTAGTGGGATCTTTTTCTTGATGGTTAGAGACCAGCTCGAAAGCCTCTCCTGTCCATCTATCTGAAACTCTAGATATCCTCCTACTATGACGAAGCTTCGTTCGTATAGGTTCTTGAGGCTGTGCCTCTTCTTGTTCTATAATCTGGTTTGAAGAAGTTGATTCTAAAGATAACTTCTCCTCGAGTTCCAACCTTGTTGAACTTTTAGTGGAAGTACTGTGATCAACCTCCAAGTATCTAGCATTAATACTTGCCAGTACTTTCTGCTCCTTGGGATGATAAAAGTAACCTCTTCTCCCTTTTGGATACCCAACAAAATAGCATAATTCTAATCTTTGTTCTAGCTTATCTCCCTTGATCAGTACATAAGTTGGACAACCCCATATCTTGAGATGATTTAGACTTGGCTTACGCCCAGTCCACATCTCATAGTATGTCCTAGATACTAACTTAGAAGGCACCAAGTTCAAAATGTATGTCATTTTTTCCAAGGCATATCCCCAAAAAGAGACCGAAAGAGTAGCATGAGACATCATGCTTCGGACCATTTCCATTAATGTCTTGTTTCTTCTCTCAGCTACTCCATTCTGCTGGGGTGTACCTAGTGCAGAGAGTTGCGATACTATTCCATGATGTACCATGTAATCCTTGAACTCACCGAGGAGGTACTCTCCACCACAATACGATCGTAAGGTTTTGATCAGGTTACGTGTGCGACGCTCCACTTCAGTCTTAAACTCTTTGAACTTGTCAATAGACTTAGACTTGTGCCTCATTAGGTAGACATAACCAAAACTTGTACAATCATTCGTGAAAGTGATGAAGTACTCAAAAACCCTCTCTAGCTTGAGTAGACAAAGGACCACGCACATCAGTATGAACAAGACCCAATATCTCCTTGACTCTATCAGCCTCTTCGGTGAACGACCTTTTGGTCATTTTTCCCATAAGGCAGGATTCACATTGAGGCCAACTTTCTAATCTTAATGATCCCAAAGGCCTATCATAGATTAACCTCAGAATCCCAGTTGAGTTAATATGGCCTAACCTTAGATACCAAAGATACGAGTCATTGACATTGGTTGTTCTCTTCTTAATTAAATGTTCAGATTGAGCATTATTTATTTGATTATTTGTAGGATTTAGAAAGAATAAGTTTCCATACATGTGCCCTATATATAAAACTTCTCCATTTCTACTTATAGTAATACCAAAATGGAAAGAAATAGAATATCCATGATTTATTAGCTTTGCAACTGAAATCAAATTCTATCTAAAACTACATACATATAAAATATCCTTTAATACAACTACTTTATTACAATAAAAAATAAGATCCAGCTCTCCCACTGCAAGGGACCATACTCGTGCTCCATTTTCTACTCGTAGTCCATGATCGTCCTTCTGAAGTCTTCTTATCTTCCTAAACCTCTGCAAGGAGTTACAGATATGATCAGTGGCGCAAGAATCAACAATCCAAGTGGAAGTTGATCCAACAATTGAAATAGACTCTAGATAGAGAACAATACCCGTAGGGTTTTTCTTGGCCAGAAGTTCTAGACACTCATTTTTCCATTGTCCCTTCTACCCGCATTTATAGAATTTACCTTTGGGCTTGTTAGGCTGGTTCTTGGGCTGGGCCTGTACTTTTTCCTTCTTCTTCTTGAATTTCTTGGGCTTGGGCCCAATTTTGGACGAAAAGGTCCCAGCAATCATAGCCTTGGACTTTGGCTTCATGACTTTCTCTGCCACTTGGAGATCTTTCATTAATTGAGTTAAAGTTGCATTTAACTTATTCATGTTGTAGTTCAACTTGAACTGAGTAAAAGAGCCCGGTAAAGATTCGAAAGGTATGTCTACTTGGCTCTCGGGGTCAATAACAGCACATAAGACTTCCGCTTCCTCGAAAGAAGCATTCATTTTGAGCATATTCTCCCTGACTAATGCTCACTCAGCCATCTTAGGGTTTATGATCGTCCTAAGAGCTTCCTACCTTGTGGGCCGTCACTTATCGGCGAACATCGTGACTAATGATTGGCTAATGTCATATGTACCGGCCATGTGCTCGTGTTTTGACTAGAGCACATTAGACATGGAGGGCAACATGTAGCATCGAGCCATCTTGTTGGCCTTCTTCCATGCTTTCTCAACTGCACGCTTCTCAGAGGTGGAACCCTGCCAGATAACAGGGCAGGTTTCTTAGAGGACATACTTATACTCCTCAATAGTGAGTATTATGTCCAAGTTCCTTTTCTGTTCCACATAATTTGGACCCATTAGCTTATTCTCACGGAAGATGACGGCCAAAGGACTGAAAGAACCTCCACCAACCATTTCTAAAAAATCAAAAAATAAAAGAAAATTCAGTTTGTTAAAAACAAAATAATTTGTGACTTTATCCTTATATTAAATCTGATAATACTTAGCCCTATCACTATTATCTTTAATATGTTTGATTTAGCTCTTAGAAAAGCTGCCATAGCTTCTTGAGAAGATTAACAATTTTCTAAGTCAAGTATATTAACTACCACAAATTAAATTTTCATCTAGGTAATGATCTAGAAGATAACTCTACTATGGGATGACCGTTTCTTCTTATTTCCTATGGACATTCCATGAACAATAACCTCCAACATGGGTTAGCTGATCATAGCACGTGTCTCGAGTTATTAATTACAACCATCCATTAGCTCTAGATCCTTGTGGTATCCCCATCCTCTATGGGCTCACTCCTAGGGTGACACGAGGGCACCCAGGATCTCTAATGAGGATCATGATAGAAGCCATGGGGCCGGTGGAATCCCTTTCCCACTTAATATTTTAAAATAAGAGTTTCTCTTGGAAAATATATTTTAAAATTTCAATTAAGTTTTCTTTTAACTCAAAATAAAATATCTAAACCCATAAAAATTTATATGTCAAGGTTTATACCCTTTGAGAAAAATTTTCATGCATTAATTTTATTTAAGTTAATAAACTTAATAATTTCAAAAATTTCCAATATAACTTTCGAGAGATTTTGATCTCAAGTTTAATTTGAAAAAAATATTTTTTCTTGTTAAAATTCAATCAAAATGGTTTTCTATTTTAATTCATAAAAATATCTAAATCCAAAATATTTTCAATGTCAAGGATAAAATCTTTTGAGAAAATATCCAAGAATTAATTTTTGTTCGAATTAAAATTAACATTTTGATTCAAGAAAAAAAAACTGTCAAAAATTCCCAAAGACTTTGGTCTTTGAGAAACCACGCACGTAAGGTACAAAAAGAAATAAGCAAGCTAGAAAACTATAAACGTTTTCATGCTTTTCTATTCTTTTAACCTAAGTGTCCAACTAATAGAATTAAACACATTAATTAATTAATGATTTTATTTAATCCTAAAATTTCCTTTACTATTATTTTTAATGCGAAATATTCAATGAATATTGACTATTGCAATAAAAATAAACTTCGCTAGGTATGGGAAAAAAATTAATTCGGGTCGAGTCCAGTCCACCTGCCACACTAGATCATGGGCTATAGAGAAACCTATTGGCTGGATCCGGCGGGTGCCCACAACCCGCCCGTGCCCTCTCAGCTGCGCGGTCAAAATTGTTGACCACATAGCAAAACGAATTGCAATTGCATTCGTCACTAATGGCTTTTGCGAGGAAGCCTTCCTTGCGCCTTGGAGTGGTGCGCGGCTTGGAGCCATGATTTAGCGGCTCCTCTCTCAAGATGGTCCCAGCTCGGCTAAGCTAGGCTGCACAGTAACTTCTTCTCCAGAATATCTTCTACGTACTGGTTTCGATTTTTCTTGCATTTTCAATCAAAACTCATCCAAACAACCGCCTATGCCCTTAAAAACACTGGGCTTGCATGATATCTATGAAAGCAATCAAAAAACATTGTTCCTATACGTCCACTCGCGATGATTACAGTGAAACTACCCATACCAATAAACACGAATGATCACAGATTTCAACCAAAAAAAATATTTTCTTTTTTTGTTAACCCTAGCAAGCTTCCTACATTTACCAAACCATAGCTTTGATACCAATTGAAGACTTAAAATGGCAAAAAATCATCAAAACGAAAGCATCTTAGGAAAACGAAAATTTTACCTCTGTGATTAAATGTCCATATTCGCACTGGTGTAGATGTCTATACAAGGATACTTGAGGCTATTGGATCACATCCTTGTAAACGTCTATTGCATCTTATTCATGCAAAGCCTTTGATATTCCAAAATAGTTCCCGTAGCATTGCCGATTAAAGCTTAAAGATTAGGTTTTGATATGCCTTGAAGGCTTCTCCATTGAATTCCTTCTCCTAGGTTTCTATCTCTATGATAGCCAAAATCGAAAAGCCAATTCACCAAATGCATGAATGGCCTTTTCAATTCTTTTCCACATTCTTTGAGAGAGACATTCCATCTGCATGAAAACAGAAAATATCCATACTTTCTGTTATCCTTCACGCATAACAGGAGCCATGCTATGTTGTCTTTTTTTTTTTTTATGTTATTTTTATATTAAATAATTAATTTAATTTAATTTTTTACATTTTAATTTTATCCTTGGTCTTATTCATCGGGCCAAATAAAATTATTTATTCTTGGGCTTGAACACCCATAAATAATAAATCTCAATTATTTGTTTTTTAAAATTTATTAAACTGCCCAATAAATAATTAACATGCCCAAGTAGACCAATATAAAATTTTATACATTTTATCTAGTTTACATCCAAATTAATTTTTTATTTAATCAATCTGGGCCTTAGGCCCTGAATAATTAATTAACCAATTAAATTAGATAAATAAATACTTTCTCTCGAACCACTTTTTTTATTCTAGTCCAATAATAAATTAGACTAATAAAATAAAACTCATAATTATCATGACCAATTCCTTAACCCAAATCTTTCAAAACTTAAGGGCCATTCTGGGGACCAAAAGATCCATCGCCTTGACTATTAAAATAACCAAAATACCCCTATTATATAAATAGATATATTTTGCATTTTTAATATTTCCTAATATCACCATAAGGAAATATTACCCCAAGGACAATGCGGCATTAGCAAAGTCTTCGGCCTATAGGTGTAATGACTAAAATACCCCCTCTACGCATCACTATGCTTTTAGAGAGGAAATGTGTAGTAACACCTCTCTAATAGACATCTATCATCCTTAGACCTTTAGTCCAATGATCTATGACTCCTGGAATGTTTTCACTTTCCAAGGGAGCTACCCCAAAGTAAACATCCAAGTCATGTTCCCCAGGGCCCTGGATAAATAGATCATTTGAACAGTCAAAAGGGATAATATAGCGCAAAAGCTATCTTGTACAAGTCTGCCTTAACTAACTAGTCACATATACCAAACATACAAGTATATCGGCTCTACAAAAGAACCTCAACCATAGTATATCAAAGTATTTGCTTCTAGCTTTGTAAAACCACCAACTCATACTCAAGTGGTAGAGTATTAGTCCACACTATAGCAATAATAGTTTGGGTTTCTTTTTAATAATACTTTTAGAAACTACTATTACGGGTCCTGTTCTACGTATTTGAAATACGCTCATGCTATGAAGTGGGGGGATTACTCACTAGCTAAAGGTAAGCCATTCTCCATTTAGAATTCATAACACAATATGTTATACATGATGAGATTCTCATTCTCATCAATCGGTTAAGAATTAATATTTATGTGTTAAGTAACCCATGATCTATACCATACTGTGAAAGACCACCATTCACATGGATCACTTACTTAAACACAATACGTTCTTTCCAAATGAAAATCATGCACAAATAAAATCTAAATTCACAAACAAATTTTGAAAATAAATTCTTTAATTAATAAATTCGATAATTACATCAGATAAGCTAGTCTAGAGGGCATATATTCCAACAACTACACTATGATGCAAGGTTTCACAGTGTTTGTAATGATGTAGGGTTTTAGGGAAAGACTTTGATGTAAGTTTTCATAGCCATTTGTGTTGAGTGGTTTTTGTTTGTTACTTATTAAGGTGAATTGATTTCAGTGTGATATACCACTCACTTTGGTTAGGGAAAATGTTTGACTTGCAATCAACTTTTGACAATGGTTTCAAACTGCATTCATTAAAGCCATTTAGACTCAATCAAGAGCACACACAGGACTTAACAAGAAATTACTTTCTCACACAATTTTTCTCTGTCATATTTCAAGAAGTACTAGACCTAAGGTGGGCATTTAGTAGAGACAAGGGCTGTCCAAATTTACCGTGCTTATTTATTTATGATTGAAGAGATGTTTGTCTTTAGACGATGTTTTATTTAAGTCATGAATTTTGGATTATACGTTTTATGTTTTCCTTTCCCAAGACCGCGTTATAAGCTTGATATGATGTATTTTGAGTGGAGATTATTACTTATATGATTTTCTCCCGGTTATAAAAACCTCTCGTCTCATGGATGGGGTGACATCCCCGACCCGATCGAGTAACGTATTAGCTGGTTGTTACATTATTAACCCCATCTAGTTGCCACTTCAGCTTTTATAGACGGAGAATATTCCATCAAATAAATTATGATCCCAATTTCCTTTTTCTAGATATAGATACCTTTCTTGAATTTACAAAGTTCCATCTTCCTACATTATGGCAATCAGCCTAATCAAGCCTTAATCTCCACAATTACATATCCAACTTGGCAACTAGATTGTTGGGGACTATATTTGTTACCAAAACTAGACGTACCTAACTTATTCCCCATGGAATTTAAATTTTGAACTCCTTAAGTTTCTCTTTCCTTGTATCCTATTTCCCATTATACATACTTTTTATTTCCTTTCCTTCTTCATATGGCAACCGACTGTATCAATTATAATCCCTATTTTTTAGCTCCAATTGGCAACTAGGATATTTAGGAGTTGCTACTTACCATAGCCGAGTCATCCTTCCCTTAAATCCCATCCAATGAAATTTTGAACTCCGAAATCTACTTAATAAATTACAAATCAAATCAACTTATAATAGGAGCAGATTATCTCCTTGATTTCAGCCAACAAATTCCAATAAAAATCTCTCCTTTTTTCTTATTTAGTTCAGTCGAAAATGGAGAGGGGAAGCAAGAAAAGGAAATTTCCCTAATGATGTACGACCAAATAATTCACTATCCAATTCCATTTGATTAGACAGCCCTTGTTTAGCACATTTCTTCTTCGAACTAGATAGACTACCATTTATTCTCCTACTCAAATTCAAATACCTTACGCCACTTCCTCCCTTTATGCACAAAAATCACACACAATCTTCAAGGAGATTTCGGACTCCCTTTTCAAGCCTACACAAAAACGAGGCATACACAACACTAAGGGACTTTTGGCTTCTTCACTCAATCAAGCAGCACACTCTCTAACGCTCTATAAGAGATCATCCATTGGTCATTTTACTCCTTTATTGAACAAAAAACCAACCTACTCTCCCACTCACGACTTCATTATTCTACACACACCAAAAACTAAAATCTCCCTCTTCTCTATTCACAAAACTAAATTACATAAAAGCGTACACCACCTTCTCGGCCTTACTCTTTTCCATTCACAAACATATGAGTTGAGGTACTCCCACCCCTCTTTTTTTCTCATGAAACTGAGAAAGCATCAAGCTCCTCTACTCTTAGCCTACTTTAGTCAAGAGAATGTAAAATTCCACCATTTTTTCCCTTTCTCTCGGATACCTCTCTACCTCTCTCCCTCTTTTATCTCATTTTGTTCTATTATGAGCTAAAATAAGTATTGCCTCGATTTTCCCTTAATGACTTGATCTCCATTGTTCATCTTGCCAAGGTTAATCATGATCGTACAAATCTTTTAAGGAGTGCACCCACAGACTACTCAAAGTTGGACAAAAGCCATCCTTTTTTTACCACAAGTAACTTTCGAACCACTTTCCATTCTAGTACTCACAGCCGTTTTTTTAAGTGCAGGGCTGGTGGATTTTCTAAAATGATTTGCATGATGATTGTCTTTTGGATATGTTTTCCAGTGAGACATGAGTGGTGATTAAGACATTCTTGATCATTTTTGTTTATATAGAATTTGGATGACTATAAGCATGCCTACATATGTTTGATGTTGTAGAGTGTTTTATTTTCTTGGAAGCATGTACTAAGTGATCTAGTTCATTTTATAAGTATGTTTAGGCGAGTTGTATGTGTTGGGATGTTATTGCTAGCACTATGATTTATGTTGATAGTATATTGATGTTTATGAGTGAAGATAATGAGTGAACATATCATTGAATTCCCTCCATGTTGATAAGTACATTGATACTAGATTCCACTTATGTGCAGAGTATTATTCTAATTGTGCACTTATATGATCTAGTTGCCATGATAATCTTGTTGTGCTATTAAATTGCTTATGGGATGACAAGACATAGAATTTTGGGGACTCTAGCAGGTAAGTATGTTTGATGACATGATTATTGTAATCTAATTAAAATGCTCAATAGTGATGTGAGAGAATTATTGTTGAATGTATGATTACCATATATTTGAGGTTTTAGTTGGGTTGACTGTTGTGATGTTGGTATATGTTCATCTATCTATTGTGGAGGATGAAGTGATACAATTGCTCTTATAGCTTGTTATGATGGACCAAATGAATAGAAGCTTTAAGAGTATTCCTTTGTAAAATTTACTAGATAGAGTAGGGACACAAAACTTATCTATTTAATAGCTTTCATTTTCAAGAAGATCGGAGCTAGTAAGTCATTGCATAAACTTTTTGTAAATAATACTTATATTGCAAGTCATTTGCACTTTATATGATTTTATTTGAAGAACTGAACACATGATATGTATGCATGGTTTAAACCTTCTCCTTTACAACAAATGGCACTTTGGTCACACAAAAGTATTTTCAAAATGAAATCTAGTTTTGTATAACAAAGTTTTGATACAACCTACACCATACCATATGTGTATACTCAACCTAACTGAATTGTGTTTGTTTGAGAATATCCTTGAGCAAGGATAGAATATATTGAATACTCAATAAGGTAGACTACTAGTACTAGCTCTTGAAACATTGGGTGAGTACTTCAGTAGATGGCCACCTTCAAAGTATGATCTTCTTGCGGAAGGGGTGACAGTACTAGTACGTTAGGCCAGTTCGAGCGACCAATGAGTTCCATGTTGGATTGTGATTTAGAATTGGACAACTTGTACGTTTGGATGAGAAAGGGAGGAGTATCTCACCCGGTAGGTCAATCATCCACTGATATTGTTATGCAAGGTTTCACAATACCCTATCATAGAGCAGGGTTTTGTACTAAATAACTTAGGACTATGATGCAGGTTTTCATAGTCCACTGTTTTGAGAAAATTTAATGAGTGGTTTATCTTATGCATGAAATATTCTGTACCTAATGCTTCTATTGATTCTACTTTTATTATTGAACAATGGTTGTAAATAACCACTCTATGTGTTTTAAGACTAGCATGCGATGACTTGCAATGTTTTACATCAAGTTTTCAACTTGCATCGTGAAAGTATTTCAAATTATCCAAAAGTACATGGGATTTATTTTGATATATATCTCGCACAATTTTCTATCAGGTTTTCAGGGAATGTACGATGTTAATATAATCCAAGACTTGGACTTGGTGCTTTTTTTTTTTTATATTGGTTGAAAACTAATATTTTATTTGGTTTTGTCTCCTAGACTTTGTATAAGTATCGATGAGTTGTAAAACATTTTTAGTTTTAATCCCTTTTATCCCTTTCACCTAGTTATAAAGACCGTTAATCCTTAGCATGGGGCGACTTCCCCAATTACTATTAGGTTATATTTTAGTAGAGTGTTACATTGGGACCTTTTGTGTATGGGTTGCCTTAATTGTTTTTCAATTCACAGTTGTGCATATACACTTTGATTGGCAAAATAATCAAATGAGAGTGAAGTAGAGGTACTTGTCATTTACTTTGGAATTTTCGATACTTGCCAACTAGAACTTTATACTACACAATAGGTGCACTTCTCTAAATGTGTGTTGTGTGAGTTATTCTAACATTTTATAATTTAAAACTTGAATGGGCATGATATCATTTTCAATATAACATAAAGCATGCATATGCCATTTTGCTTTAATTTTCTTCCTTTTTCATCCTTGTTCTTCCTCAAATGATCTTCTGACAATTCCTATAGAAAACAAGGTAAAATGAGGTGGGTTGAGTAGTCATCTAAGCAAATTTTTAAATAGATAGAACACGAAATAACAGGAAAATATGTTCATTTTTAATACTCATCAGCCATACATAAGCTTTTGACTGTCCTTAAGCAGATGATAAAAGATACCGCAAGCAAATAGTATTTCTATAAAATAGATTTTTAACAATGTAAGATTTTTGAGTAAGTTTGGAAAATATGATAAATGTATTATCTCTCTTTTAATTTAATAATTCAATCTAACATCTAATTCCCCAAGCTAAATTTCATATAAACTAATATATTAAGATAGATATAACATAAGCCGTCAAACTTCAATTAAACAAGTTTATGCTTAGTCAATGTGCTCCATCTCGTGCCTTCAAGTTTCGAATGTAAATAATGTGATTCACATAAGTTAGGATTAATAGTTAACTTAAGCTCTATGACTTCCTAACCACTACAATCCATGTAGTAAACTAGGGATTGCCCTCTTTTAGCCCCGAGTAGGTGGACTTTGCGCCAACCGTATTGGTTCTTCACCCCTTACTTATTCTTTCTTTTGTGCTTATTTTTTTGCTCTATTTTTTTCAAAAGGAAATGCACTTGAAATTGTGTATTCTTTTTTTTGAGTTGGACTACGAATGTGTATTCCTTTTTCCTCACTTAGGCTCACTTTTACAAATGGCATAACATATGAATAGAGTGTTTGAATTTCGGAGTTGACTAAGCATGCCTTATAGTCTCTCACTTTTTTTTTTCAATCTGCATTTACTTAAACTTAGAATAAGGACTCATCATACAATCATTGAACAAAGATTAACCTAAGATGCCCTACTTATATTTGATCACAAAAGCCACCATAATTCCAATGAGACAACATGACACCACTTTTACAAAACCATAAATAACGTTAATTCAAATTTTGAAGACCTAGTCACATCACACCTAATATACATGTTTATACAAACACAAACTCATCTAAAGAGGTCTTAAACCAAATTCTCATGCCAAAAGAAACATCATAACAATACCATAGTAGCTAAACATACACCGAAAGTTTCAAAACGTTAGCCTAATTTTCAAGCACGCACAAAAATCATAGGAAAAAACTAAAAGCGTAGATAGAAACTTGAAGAGAATATTACTTACCCCTCCCCTACACTTAAAGTGGACAATGTCCTCAATGGTCGAAAGTATCCCAATTAAACGATATCCGATACAACTAAAAATTGATAAAGAGAGGAAATGTTAGTAATACACCCTAAGTAATTGCAATGCATGAGAAAGAGAAGTTTTTGATGAATAAGTTTTTCAAATGAGGAGAGGAGAAGACTTGCAAAAAGAAATAAAAATACAATAAAGCTCAAAGAAAGTAGACTATCATCAAGCATACCTAAGAAAAAAAAGATAAACAAGAAATAGATAAACAGCTAATGAATTCTAAATCCTAAGAAAGCAAGAACAAAGCAAAGGCAAACACTTTTTTCCATTCATCATACTTTCTCATCAGCTCATGCTACAAAAAATTAACATTTAGTGCAAACCAAGAAGTATTTAACAATAAGGGAGGGTTTTAGAACGGAAAAGTACGTGCAAATCAATAGTCTTATTGAAAATAAAAGCATGAACCCCATTATTTGGCATCTTATTAGACACATAAATTTCTTCCTCTACACACAAATACATAATGTATCTAAAGTGTGCATCAATACTTAAAGTATCAATTATCTTTTCAAACAAACCATCACTAAGAAATGTCTCCAATTCCAAACCAAACATTATAGCTCTTAAAGAAGTAGTCAAGAAATCATTACTTTGCAATTCATTGTCTACAATCACTAAGTTACCGCCCTTGTTTTGGAACAGGGAATTAGGTCATGAAAAGTGTGGCGGCTTCCAATATGTTGAGTTCTTCTCATCATCATTGGCATTCTTTTCTCCTTGAACCAAGATTTTACTACAAAAGATAAGAAGAAGTCAAAATTAGCAGAGTAGAATAGAATCTTCACAAATTAGTACATTAATAATATCCTTGATTCTAATAGGTTCTACAATCCCATGTTTTTTCAACAAATGCATTTTCTCCTCCTATCCTCTCCTGGCTTTTTGGGGATTTTTTTTCCTTCTAGACTCTCAAATGGTTTCTCGATAAGCTTACTCTCTTCATCTTCTTGACGTAGAGTCTCTGTCTCTTTTCTAGTATGGGCCACTATTTAATCTTCACTATAGAGACAAAGTTTGTCTTCAAAAATTCCTAATAGTAGCTTAATGACTTCTACTTCATGCACTTTATCTTTCTTTTCTTCAATTATCTCCATATTGTAGGCAGCTTGGTTGCTCATTCTTTGAAACGATTTTTCTTGATGCTTAAGAGATACATTTATGTTGGCAAAAAATGTATTTACCAATTCTTCAATTGAAGGCTTAGCTTGCAGAGGTGGAAAGGTCATAAGGAAAATACTCTTGTTTACTCCAATACAAACTTGCATGATCACACCAATCCGGATTGTATATCTTATTTTTCCCATATTCTACAAAGATAAGCTTGTTCCCATGAGCATAGGTTTGTAACTCCTATTTGTTAAGTGGTATAATTGAAGTGTTGTTTCCCATGAAACTCAAAACTCATATCTTAATTCTCCAAAGAAGTTACATTCCAATTGAAGTGGCATAATTTTGTTGCAATAGGTACATAGACTGATAGGTCAGAAATCCCTAAAATTTCTAGGAGAGGACTTCTTTGGAACTAAAATAATTAGACTACTACTTAAGCCTCTCAGAAATGGAACTCCAGCAAAAAAATCCTGAACAGCGTGCATAACCTCCAATCCCACAATATTCCAACAATGAGTATAAAAATATCCTGAAAAACCATCTGGCCCTAGAGCACTATCAACTCCCAAGGAAAAGACAGCCTCTTTCACTTCATCCAAGGGTGGAAGGGCTAAGAGAGAAATATTATCTTGTTCAGAAATAATAGAAGGGATGTAGTTGTACATCCAGGAGGACTCATCCAAGCTGGTGGCCTTAGAAGGGGCCAGGAGCATAGAGAAATAAATCTACGATTCTGCCTTGATCAATCCCATGTCATGGAGCAAAGATCCTGACATATCTTGGACATAATTTCTACCTCCTGACGTTACAGTAGTTATGAAGGAAAGCAGTGCCTGCATCTCCTTCTTTTAACCATTTAATCCTGGATTTTTCCCTCCAATAATCCTCTTCATTCTTTAAGTGAAAGGCTAGTTTGGGCTTGCACACTTGAAGGGCAATATGATCCAGCTTTGTGTGACTTGATTCTTAAGCAAGTTCAACTTGAAGTACCTCATCCTCAGCCTTAGATATATTATCATTAATATTTCCAACATGCTCACGGTTCCATTGTCATAAAGCTACTTTTACTGCCTTCAATTTGCCCAAAAGCCTTTGCATACCATTCCCATGAATATCTAGAGACCAGGCTGCTTTGACAGTTTCCCTAAACTGCGAGTGATTGGTCCACATCTTCAAAAATTTGAAAAGCTGAGGAGCTGTGCTAAGAGCTAGCATCTGAAGAGAAACCAGAAGAGGTGAGTGATCTGAGCCACTCCTTGTAAGATATTGTGCTTTGCTAGCCTGGAAAACCTCCCTCCACCTACTAATAATCAGAATTTGATCTAATATTTCAAAATAGGGACGCTCTCCCATTTTGCACCAGGTATATTTACTCCCAGTAAAAGGCAGGCTATGCAGATGACAATCATCAATGAATTCCACAAAATCAATAATAGTAGCAAGGTTTGGGGTGGCAGAACCTAAATATTCACTAACACCCGCAATCACATTAAAATCTCCCCAAATCAACTGAGGAGCTTCAGTCAAATGTTTAGCTATAAGTCGAAGAGAGGCCCATAAATCAATCTTGTCATTCCTGTTACATGCAGCATAGACAAAAGTGTAAGAAACAAATATTCCAAATATAGAAATATGCAGATGCAAAACTGCGGGCTATCTTCTAAAACTAATAAATGGATATGATCCCTCTAGAAAATCTATATTTTGCAATTGATATTAGAAAACCCACAATGAAAATCCAACTAGTACGCATACCATTGCAAATTGTCTATAGATATCCTAGGTTCTAAAGTCTCAAAAAAAAAAAATCAATATTATGAGTGTGAATCAATTTTTTTAGTCTTCTAAGTGAGAAGGCAGTAGTAATGCCTCGAATGTTCCAAACGAGAGTATTCATGTTAACTAGTTGATGAAGGCAAAGAGGAATACTTTAATGGTGGTTTTCTCCTTCTAGGAGGCATCAAATGAATGTCTGTATCAACACCCTCTTGTGTCTTCTTTTTCTTTTTACGAGTGGCCTTCTTTCCGTCCATTACCACCTGGAGGAAGAGCAAGAAATCAGCTTTGAGAAGGGGCCTTTCTGTATTTGAGTACTTCCTATGAGCATCTTGGGCCTCATCGTCACTAGATTCATAAATCAATTTGTTTGTATATGAGCAAGGCATGTCATCAATAATCTTACCTAGACATCTTTGTTGGGTATCTCACGCATATCATATATGGCGCAGCGAAAAATAAGAACGAGATACCAACCCAGGATCAGCATATGTGTAGAAAACAAGACATAAAGAGAACAAATGTAACAGCTTTACCTTTCTTTGAGCGTGTGGAAAACAAACATTTTCCTTCTTCAAGTCGAGGCGCGATCCAGCAATCCTCTTGATCAAACACCATGAGAGTTGAACGCCCAACCACTATAATCACAGTATGTGATTATCTCTAACAGAAATCCACACGAAAGAACACTCAAGCACCAAGATTTTCTGCGCTAGCAGAAATAACAATAGCGGCTAGGGTTTTGTTCAAGAACAACGAGTGAGAGAGAGAAGAGAAAGGATTATGTATCCTCTAGGGTTTTTGGAGAGTTGTTTCCGTTAATCCCTAACCAATTAGGTTTCGTGCATATCATCATATAACACGAAAAACCCTACCAAAACTGAGAATTCTAAAACAGTTAGAATTCCCTAATTGTGATTGGAAACATCAAGTTCTCACAATTATAATTTGGACCATAAATTATAACTAATTATAATTTGCCACAACAACTTCTCTTTCTCGCAATTAACTCCACTATGTTATCAAATGATATCTTGAGTATATAATCATCTGTTGTGTGTGACCTATTAGGTTTCCCAATCAATTGCTAGTGAACATGAATTAATCTAAACATCTTTGAGATTAATAATCCATAATTAATTTGAATTAATCATATTAATTCTAATCAAGATTGGTTTATTAATTCATCAATTAATAAACCCATATTCCTAGATCATGAGCAGTATCTAGCAACACATCATGACTACCCAAGAGTCCAGAAAGTCAAGTGGCTTGACATGAACCCTTCAATAACAAACTATAGTGCAATTAATTCATTTCACCATACAATATCTCATTCGGTTTGGAGCACAGAATTAGTACCAACTCCCTCGAAAATATATTAATTTTGGCTTGAATATAATAGTACTTGTACTAGGAACCCACTACTCTACATGTGCATCAATTGGAACTGTTTTGAATACACAAGTCACCGTGGCCAAGGACTTCTTGAGTAGTAATTCCTATATGTGTCCGTGAGATATTCACCCCTACTATTAGGAGTGGTGAATCCTTATAGATCCTCTATACTACTTTCAGTTACCTCACAATGTACCCAATATCCATCCTGCGGCAAGAAATGAGACCGCGACAAGAAATGTCATTCTGTGTCTAGAACACTATCTGCAATATGGCATGTTCTCGTAAGCCACTGATTGGAAAAACCCAGATTCACCTTCACCTATCCAGGTGGACGATAGATTTGATTTAGGCAAATCCACTTCAATGCAAATTCTTGTGACACTCGGCCTTGAGAGATTTACTGTAGCTTCATCAAGCTTTAATGGCCGCATGATCTTTGAAGTTGTTGCGAATAGATCATGCTTTCTGAATAGGTGAATCGGCAGATGCTCGAAGAAAACCTATAGAGGGATGACGGAGGGGTCTGATAAAACTTTAAAGTTCCTAGTCTAATTTAGAATTCGCATTGGAAACCCCTTAAGAAACCAGAGATTCTTTATCCAATGCCGAAGATAGTCTTCCTCTAAAAGAGGATGGATTAACACATTCTTTGCTTGTTAAGATCCAATAATAACTTCCCTTCGTAGGCCAAACGTTTTAAATTCCTTTCAAAGATCCTCAATAGATGGCCGACCATTTGCAAATTTTCCTACCAGGCCAAAACGGCAAGAGGTAGTAAGTAAAGAAATCTCTTCATCAGAGAAGAAGATTGTCAAGAATCCCTTGTAAGAGAAAGGTTGTTTGATAGTGCAGCAGACTTCACCAGATTAACTAAAGAGATCTGCAATAGACTTACGTCCCTATGAAGCTGTAGGGGCCAGCACCGGCTCAGCCGCCATGCTAGGGTTTACTGTCACCAAGATCCGAAAAAGTAGGAGTTTGTTCTTCTCAGCGCTCCGAAAAAGTAGGATCTCCATATCCTAGTCATCCCAAAGCATCAGATTTCACAGTCGATGCAGGTTAGACTCTTGCGCTCTCTTTTTTTCCAAGCTTAAATTTTTCTGACCTTTTTTACAGCTAATGTCAAACTCGAGTAATCTCACAACTCTACCAGTACTTCTTTCTTTCTTAGAGCACCATACAAAAAAAATAATGACTAACATTACTGGTATTTGGCCATTTCTGTGGCTCAAGATATGGTCGAGGGAGAACAAGAATTACCTGAAATTGAAATGCCAAGGAAAATGCTTCCATCGATTGAGATAATAAGTACCATAATTCAAGTGTGTGAAACCCCACCTAAAGCCAACCCTAGAATAAGGGGGTCGGGATGCATATCATATTATTTTGCATGAATATATATATTTTTGAATGATTTTATGTGCTTTAGAGTTGTGGATTATAGGTTAAAATGCTTAGTTATGTTTATCGAGTAGAAAGGGTAAAATGGTAATTTTGCTTGAGGTCAAAATAGGAGGAAAGCTTGAGGATTAAATAGGAAGGAAATGTGGGTGAGAAAATAACAACAAGAGTTAGTGTGGTTTAGTGGTTAGAGCTTGGTGAATTAATTTCTAAGGTCATGAGTTCAAATCCCATCATTTAAGCTTTTGTCATGATTATCTTAACTAAGTTTGAATTTTTGTTTTCTTGCATTTCACGGAAATAGGAATGTTGTCTTAGGGGAGACATGAAGAGAATGTCCTAATCTTATCCTCATGTCCTAAAAAGAATTCTAGAGGAATTCTTGTCCTTTTTATTACCACTAGCTTGTCCTAACATCTTTATAATTCAAAACCATTAAATCCTTTCTTTTAAATTCCAAAAAAATTCTGTGATAACTCCTCCACCTTGAATTCGAAAATCAGCTTTGGAGGTTGGGAAGTTGGCCGAAAGTAGGAGGAGAAATAGGAAGGGTTTCCAAGAGAAAATCAATCACCATGAAAGAACCTTCAACTCCACCTTCATGTTGTCCATAGCTTAGTAAAGGAAAATCTGGAAATTTTCCAGAATATTTGCAGGCCATTTCTTCAAAAATTCAGCCAATAAACCCATTTATTTGCTGCCAAGAAAATGGTCATTTCATGTGGCTTGGAAGCTGGGAAAACTGTGCAATTTTCGGACTGCACAAAAAACTGCACAAACCAGAAAAAATTCTGGGCAGTTTCGCAACCTTCAAACCAGAAAATGAAGCTGTTCTATTCCACCTTCAAGCTAGCAAAACTTCTCTGATTTTTCCCCATAAAGAGGGCTGGAAAACCTGCCTTAAAGGACCCTTGAACACCTCTCAAAACCTCTGCAAAACGGGCTGAAGAATTGCAGAAAACTGCACAGGAAAATTTGCAGCAAACCTTCGAAACATGAGCACCTTGAAACCAGAATTTTTCCAGCTTTGTTCCCTTCAAGCCTTGGCCGAACACCACCCTCCAACCTCTGTAAACTAACCCTTGTTTAGCCATGAACTGAAAACCATTACCCTCTCCACTTACCTTGCACAATTGGACTCCATAATCACACCTCAAATCTCTCCTACAATCACTCCATTCAAACTTCCATTTGAACTTCAAATTTTCCAGAATTTTTCTCCATGAAAACACCCTTGTACTAAGCTATACAACCAGAATTTCTCTGCCATTTAAGCTCTGAATTTCGTCCAGCCTTAAGCTTTATCAGACCTCATTCATTTCAGCAAAGCAAACCAAACCAGCTGACACCATTGAAGCTCCAAGAAAACCTTCATCAAACAAACACCATTAACATATCCTATACCTCAAACCACTCAAATCACTCCATTTGAATTTCGAATGATCAGATTTTTCTCTCCCTTTCTAAGCTAAACCGAAACCCCTGAATTCCCTAAACTATTCAGTCTACACTCTCCAGAAATTCGTCCATCATTTTCCCTTAAATTCTCTCCATTTTCACCTAGAACACCAAGAACACACACTAACCTTCTTCAAGCCTAACCCTACTCTAAACACCTCCAATCACTCTCAAATACTCCAAATCACTTCCATTTAATCTCTAAACCTCATTTCTATTATTTATAACACAAAACCTCGCAAACAAGAATTTTCGAGTGGATCAAAATTAACTTTTCTTTGAAGGTCTCAAGAACATCAACAAGGTAAGTCAAGAACAACTTTCTTATTCATCTTCTTCCATTCGATTATATCATTCTAATGATCTCTATCTCTCTCTCTCTCTCTCTCTCTCTCTCTTCTCCTAACCGAAATGGTTGATCAAACATCAACCATGATCGTTTGTTTTGTTGGACCATTCAAGACACTCCATCGCGCGTGGACCTTCTTTTGTCTTCATCAAAGTACTCGAAAATCAAGTATTCATTCGTAAATCTCTCTTATTAAATTCTGAAATCATGTCTCTTAAGTGTTGATAGGGAGATAGAATATGATTGGGAGATTGAGTATATGCATGTAGATAAAGGGATTGGGGTTAGGACATGATGATTGTTGTATATGACTAGGATGTATATGTTTTCCTTTTGAATCAATTTATGTTCTTCATGCTCAATGAATTTTATGGATGTTTGAAGCATGATTAGATATTATGACACCAAAGGTGATTAGGCTTTTATGTTCTTATTCTCCATGGAAGCCATGATTGATGATTATGCTTGGTAGGATTTTGGCCATGTGATGGTATGTGATAGTTCAAGTGTATGTTCATGAATGGATTGATTTATTGTTTGATGATGGAGAATGTGATCATGAATCTTTTCTAGCACTAGGAAAATCATGGTAAGAGATTATTTTCTTATTAATTCTAGGTTATATTCATTAACAAAATTTATTACAAAAAAATTAGAATTACTACTATAGTTTCCTTCAAAATTCGAAACACTAGGGGATTTGGATTTGAATATTTAATTAGACTATTAATATTTTTATTAAACAAAAATTTAATAAAATTCATTTATTACTAATTTTATTTATTACTAAATAATTATTATCTATTAAAAAATTAATTAATTTATTAAAATTATTTAATTTATTATTTATTTATAATAAAGCTATTTTTAAATTATCATTTATTAAAATTATTTAGGACTTAATATTATTTAAAATTCAAACCTTAGTTTATTTATTAATAACACTCAAGAATTATTATTTGAGTCTATAATTTATTAGCAATTATTTTAGAACCCCTAGTTATTTTAACTTATCAAACTAGACTTATTTTATAAAATTCTTTATCACCTAGCCTTAAAGCTTAGAACATTAGGGTCATGATTGTAATAAGTTGAACTAGGATTATTTGTGTAAGTGAATATAGCTTGAGTGTAACCTTATGTCTTGTGTTTACCCCAAGTGGGGTTAGGTCAGCCTTGGAAGACTTTTGAATTTGAGCAAGCAAAGGATCAGGTAAACTCCTACATAAAACTTGTTTGTTGTAAAAGGTTACCATGGCAAGCTAAATGCGAAGTATGTGAATACTGATTTGGTAAAGGCAATTAATGATTGTTTCTTTTCTTGATTCGGTCAAACCAATTATTTGATAATTTTCAAAGCAGTTTTACTAAAACACTGAACTATTTCTAAAACTGATTTTGGCATGGACTTTAGAAACCCTTAATTGCCATTTTCAATTAAAGCTATGTTTTACCAATTTTCTCCCAAGTGGGATAATTATCGTTGAGTACTCAATAAGGGTAGGCTAGTAGTACTAGTTTTGAAGAGCAAGAGTGAGTCTTCTGGCAGGAGGCCACCTCCAGAAGATAAAACTCAACTTAGAGAAACGTCAGTACTACTTAGTCATGTCGGTCCGAGCTAGCAATTTTATTTCAGTCAAGTGACTGTGTTTTGCCGGGATGGACACCCAGTTGTTGTTTGGGTATAGAGAATGAGGAGTATCTTGCCCGGTAGGCCGATCACCTACCTTTTGTCAGTCTGCACAAAGTGTCGGCATTCTGACCGGCAGTGTGCACAAAGTGTGGCATACTGACCATCCGGTTATGGGGCCCAACGTGTGGTAACCCATAATCCTTTCTTTTGAGTGGTTGATCTTATAAATTACGTATGGCTGGAAAAGCCGAAAACACCACTCTTGTTTTTTGACTAATGTTTAATGCTGGCCAATATTTCTCTTATAAAGTTTTCACATTTTGCATCCACGAACTGTTTTCACTGAACACTCAAAGCACACACGGACTTACTGAGATTTTTATCTCATCACCTTTTATGCCATGTTTTCAAGTCGATCCTGCTGTGGAGATGAATAGCTAGATTTGTTGCCTATGCTTTGAAGACTTTATGTTATTTTTTTCTTATGTGTTGTTTTGAGAGATGGTAGCGAACAACTTATTTTGGATTTGTTCATGTATTTTTGGGTTGTAATAAGTTCAATTTTAAAGTATTACTTTTATTTTCTTTTGTGTGACCTAGTTATAAAGACCCCTTGTCCTTTGGATGGGGCGACATCCCCGGCCCTGTCGGGCCTAGGTAGTGGGGTGTTACAAAGTGCCTGAGAACGATCAAAATTTGGGATGTACTACTTTTGGAGCACCTTGTGGTCCTCACAGACCTAGGTGCTGCTGAGGGCTCCGTTGCACTGGGGTTACAAGCCGTTGAATCTGTCTCTAAATTTAAAACTCTCTAAAGTTACTCAAGATGTTTTGCCGGAGTGCAATAAATAAAATAAAGATGTCTGACCACGTTTAATTTCAGTTTGATCAATGCATGCTTTCTCTATTATGCTTGTTATATGGTTTTAATAAATTACTCTACTATTGACTCTGTGCCGAATACAATCTTTTGATTTCTAATCCTTAGCAAAAAGCAAAAACCCTCTTTCTTTTACGTATTTGTCCACGTTTTTGCTAGTTTTAAACCATTGCAATATCCATGCTTTAAAAGCAAACTATGTATATTTCAAAATAAAAGGGGAGATTTACATTGAAAATTGGTTTCCAAAATCCCTCATTCCAAACAAAAATCCAAACCTTCTTGGAAAAAGGCCTCAAAAGAACTACCAAATACCTTGTTAATAATTTTAAAAGCCTAGTCTATATAATTCCTTCTCAAGAATATTTTGTTTAGTTTAGTCAAAAGAACTTTTATGATTTTTAGGCGATGAAGTCTCTAATTATCTTTTACAAGAAAATATTCCACTAAAGAAAAATAATGGAGTTTAATTACCCAATGAAAATAAACATAAAGCATAGAAAATTTTTAAAAATTACCTTGCACGGTCCCTAAGTTAATGGTTTATAATGTTTTTGTCCTTGTTTATTTATTTATTTATATATTTTTTTTTTTTTGCCTTCATGGCCCCTAATGAATTTATTACATATCAAGGGGTCTCCAACTCTCTTTTCTGGTGTAAATTCCAGTAAATGAAGTCATCTTCATTGCGCATGAAGTTCTTGGTTTGAAAGGGAATTAACAGATATTCCAATATAGCACTTTAAAATATTCAAAAAATAGAGTTGGGGACCGCCACTTGGCAAGTTATAATTTTATCAGTAACCATAACTGTACAAAGAAACTATTAACGATGAAAATAATATACTTCCCATTCTTTTGGATCCAAATAGGCTAATTTTCAAAAAAGATATAAAGAAAGGAAATAGATGAAAATATCACATTATAGAAATGACTAAGATTCAATAGTGCATTTCAAGGGTGTAATTGTAGGCATTGTTAAATCGCAATAATTGCCCAAGAATAACCACTTTGACCAAGAAAATGTGGATAGATTTTTCTTAATGGGATCTGATTTTACTTTATTCCCTCCCTGACATTTTAAATGATTGGTGGTCGTACTCTAGGCCCAAAGGGCGGCTACTTAGGGGTTTTCTGAGCTACTATTCTATGGAATATTAGAAGCAATGTAATGGTGTAGATTTTTTGGACAAGAATCCTTTAATTCTTAGAGTCCATCGGAATGTTCAGCCTTTTTTAAAGGATATTTTAGTTAGCTTCCCGACGATAGCGTCATTCCATCTATGAGGTGCACTAGCATCTTTAAACCAGACCTGGTCTTTTGAGAGGAGTGTTCATATATAGCCTGTAAAAATGAGGGATTAGGTCAATATGCATAGGCATTTAATCATCAATATCAATGGTGCTTCTAAGGGACTGACTAGCTTTGCTGGGGCTAGATGAGATCTTCGTTTTCCCATTGGGACTTTTCACTCTGCGTTTGCATCCATCCTCGGGTGGGACACTAATATGGAGGTTGAATTGGAGGATCTTCATATTGGTCTCAAAACCTGTATGCGGTTGAAGGTTTCGGACATTCAAATCCAATCGATTCGCTTGCATTGGTACAGATGGTTTTCCGACTTTAGAGAGTTCCTTGGCATTTAACGGTTTTGTTTTTGAAAATCAAGTTTCTCTTAGCAAAAATACCTTTGCTTTCATTGATACATGCATACAAGGAAGGAAATCAGGTGGCGAATTTTGTGGCTAATGAGAGTTGTCGTTTGCAAGCTGCTATAGCATAGTGTTGAGTTTTTCCTAATGCCTCATAGGATAATTTTAAAAGGGGTAAGGGTGATATTTCCTATAAATAGGATAGTGTTGTTTTAGGGAGAATGCACCAACTCATTGAGCCTAGTAAATTGTGAGATTTTTGGGCCTTGAGGTATTTTTTGAGGGTTTGTAATTTTGTCTATCCAAAAATTACATAGTAGAGTGTTTTCCTTCGGGGTCGTGGATGTAGGTCTAATTGAGACACCGAACCACGTTAAATTTTCGTATTATTTTTTATTTAGTTTTTTTCCTCTTTTCTATATAATTGTGTGTTGCTTCCGTTGCCCATCCTAACAAGTTGTATCAGAGCCTGGTTTTGGTTTGGGAGAATAGCAAAGGTACCGGCTTGGGAAAAGAGCAATGTTTGGGTTTAGGGAGGAGATAAATGGAGCAGGAGGTGCTTCATCAGCACAGTTATGAGTAAGAGGTAATTTTTTTGTATCACATGGAGGCAAGATATTTTATTATGGATTTTTTAAATATCACATATATGAAGAATGTGATTTTACCTCCATTGTTTGATGGAAAGATTGACTTCACTCTTTGGCAATGCACGACTCAAGACTACTTAGTGCAGTAAGGTTTCGATTCTACATTAGAAGATGAGAAACCAGAATAGATGAAGGATTTAGATTTGAGCATTATTTGGAAAAGGGTGGTCAGTACTATTCGGTCAGCATTGGCTCCATCTATTAAAGTTTCAGTGTTGAAGAAGACATCACCTATGAAGATGTGGGAGACTTTAGATAAAAATCATGCATCGAAGATAATGACTAACCGCTTGATGATGAAGATTGATCTATATTTGCTTAAGATGGAAAAGGGAGGTAACATTATTGACCATAAAAATAAATTTAATGTGTTAGTATCTTGGCTTGAAAATTCAGAAGAGAAGATTGAAGATGAGGAGCAAGCATTGCTCTTGTTGGCTTCTCTACCCAAATCTTACACGCCATTGGTGCAATCACTGCTAGCAGGAAAAAGCACACTGCAACTGAATGTGGTGTCAAAGTTGTTAAAAGAAAATTACCAGATGAAAAAAGAAAATCACTGTGAAGATAGTCGAGTACTGGCTACAAAGAGTTGGAGAAGAGGAAGGAGTCGAAGCAAAAAAGAGGTGATCGAGGAAGAGGAAAATCCCACCAATGTGATAATAGCGACCTTGAGTGCTATTACTATGGGGAGATTGGTCACATCCAAAGTCGTTGCCCATCTATTCTTCAGATGCAGAATTTCTGCAGCTATTTGGGCGGAAGTGAAAAGGTGGCTTCGTCTAACAACTACTTTGAATTCGGCCAAGTCTTGTCTCAAGTGGTATATGCGCGGCAACCGTAGTACCTCGTGGTTTAGTAAGGCTAGATCTACTGCTTTGGCAGCCACTTTCTACTACATCTGGTGTGCTCATAATAAGGCCATTTTTGAGGATGCGGTATGCCTACCGTTGGAGAGTATAAAGAAAATTAAAACACATGTGTACACTATTTTTTTTAATTTGTACCCTGATGTTCTGCACACCTTTGAATCTTGTTTTGACTACCACTAGTTACCAGTCTCCTTGACTGTAAACTAGTAACCCATGTAAATCCTTTTTATAAATATTAATATATTTACATTTGCATAAAAAAAAAAGAATTAATACGGCAAGAGGGCATTTTTCTTAGACAAATCATTTTTAATTGCCTCCATGCGGTTGAATTCTTTTTGTCACAATAAAAATCTAAAGTTGTTATAGGCACCATTTGTTGCTTTAACGAAACATAGAACTTTTTGTAAGGACAAGTTAGTAGTAATGGTCACTTGTGCCCTGTAGAATGCTAAAATGGTCAAAGGATGAGGTGGTGGCATTGGCCAAACGATCACATCATGAATACTGAGAATGCTACAATAGTCGTTTCTTGCTTCTGCAAAATAAAGGAAATGTCAAATTTGCACCAACCCCAGACCAATTGGAATTGATGAAATATTAAAATGGCGGCTATATATTAGGACCATTCAAATATTTAAAATTACATTCTCAATGCTATAAATCCAGAAGATTTCGGGGCAATGGAAAACACCATCTAGTTTACAAGTTTCGAAAGGTTTCTCAAAGCATAAGGGTCCTATATGGCTAAGCTCGCTCGCTTCCTTTTTGTTTTGCTCGCAGCCTTTGCGGGTTAGACTCTTGCACTCTCTTTTTTTCCAAGCTTAAAATTTTCTATCTTTTATTTCAGTTAATGTCAAATTCGAGTAATCTCATAACTCTGTTAGTACTTATGTTTTTCTTAGAGCAGCATACAAAAAAAATAATGACTTTCATTACTGGTATTTTGCAGTTTCTGGGGCTCAAGATATGGTCGAGGGAGTACAAGAATTACCTAAAATTGAAATTTCAAGAAAAATTCTTCCATCGATTGACATAATAAGTACCATAATGCAAGTACCTGAGAACGATCAAAATTTGAGATGTACTCCTTTTGGAGCAGCCTCTGGTCCTCACAGACCAAGATGCTACCAAGGGCTCCGTTGCACAGGGGTTACAAGCCATCGAATCTGTCTCTAAATTTTAAACTCTCCTAAGTTACTAAAGATGTTTTGTCAGAGCACCATAAATAAAATAAAGATGTCCGGCGACATCAAATGTGAATTTAATCAATGTATGCTTTATCTATTCTACTTGATATGTGGTTTTAATAAAATATTCTACTATTATCTCTGTGCCGAATGCAATCTTTTAATTTCTAATCCTGAGCAAAAAGCATCAAGCCCTCTTTCTTTTACGTATTTGTCTACGTTTTTGCTTGTTTTGAACCCTTGCATTGTCCATGGTTTAAAAGCAAACTATGTATATTTCGAAATAAAAGGGGAGATTTACATTGAAAATTGGTTTCCAAAATCCCTCCTTCCTAATACAAATCCAAATGCCTTGTTAATAATTTTAAAAGCCTAATCTATATAATTCCTTCTCAAGAATATTTTGTTATGTTTAGTCAAAAGAACTTTTATAAGTTTTGGAAGATGAAGTCTCTAATTATCTTTTTCAAGAAAATATTCTACTAAAGAAAAATATTTGAGTTTAATTACCCAATCAAAATAAACATAAAGCATAGAAAAATTTTAAAAATTACCTTGTTTGGTCCCTATGTTTAGGGTTTATAATGTTTTTGTCCTTGTTGATTTTTTCTTCCTTCATGGCCCCTGATGAATTTATTACATATCAAGGGGTCTCCAACTCTCTTTTCTGGTGTAAATTCTAGCAAAGGAAGTCATCTTCATTGCGCATGAAGTTCTTGGTTTGAAAGGGAATTAACAGATATTCCAATATAGCACTTTAAAAAATTCGAAAAATAGAGTTGGGGACTACCGCTTGGCAAGTTATAATTTCATCAGTAACTATAACTGTACGAAGAAACTATTAACGATGAAAATATTATACTTCCCATTCTTTTGGATCCAAATAGGCTAATTTTCAAAAAAGATATAAAGAAAGGAAATAGATGAAAATATCACATTATAGAAATGACTAAGATGCGATAGTGCATTTCAAGGGTGTAATTGTAGGCATTGTTGAATCGCAATAATTGCCCAAGAATAACCACTTTGACCAAGAAAATATGGACAAAATTTTCTTAATGGGATCTGATAATGGCTTCATATAGTCACAAGGAGGAATGAATAAAAGAGAGAGAAATTGCAGTCCAATCGATTCGCTTAATTGTGTTTTTTTAGTAACTAAATTTTAATAATTTTATACTAAGCGGGTCCGGGAAGCTCTTCTACTACCGTTTCATCCTGAGGTAATAGACTCATTCCAACTTCATTCCTTTCCTGACATTTTAAATGATTGGTGGTCGTAGTCTGGGCCCAAAGGGCGGTTGCTTAGGGGTTTTCTGAGCTACTATTCTATGGAATATTGGAAGCAACGTAATGGTGTAGATTTTCTGGACAAGAATCCTTTAATGCATAAAGTCCATCGGAAGGTTCAGCATTTTTTAAAGGATTTTTCGGTTAGCTTCCCTACGATAGCGTCATTCCATCATTATGGTGCAATAGCATCTTTGAACCTGACCTAGTCTTTTAAGAGGAGTGTTCATATATGGCCGGTAAAATTGAGGGATTAGGTCAATATGCATAGGCATTTAATCCTCAATTATCGATGGTGCTTCAAAGGGACTGACTAGCTTTGCTGGGGCTGGAGGAGATCTTCATTTTCCCATTGGGACTTTTCACTCTGCGTTTGCATCCGTCCTCGGGTGGGCCAATAATATGGAGGTTGAATTGGAGGCTCTTCATCTTGGTCTCAAAACCTGTATGCGGTTGAAGGTTTCAGACATTCAAATCCAATCGATTCGCTTGCATTGGTACAAGTGGTTTTCAGACTTTAGAGAGTTCCTTGGCATTTAAGGTTTTTGTTTTTGAAAATCAAGTTTCTCTTAGCAAAAATGCCTTTGCTTTCATTGATACATGTATACAAGGAAGGTAATCAGTTGGCGAATTTTATGGCTAATGAGAGTTGTCGTTTGCAAGCTGCTATAGCATAGTGTTAAGTTTTTCTTAATGCCTCATAGGATAATTTTAAAAGGTGTAAGGGTGACTTTTCCTATAAATAAGATAGTGTTGTTTTAGGGAGAATGCACCAACTCATTCAGCCTAGTAAATTGGGAGATTTTTGGGCCTTGAGTTATTTTTTAAGGGTTTGTAATTTTGTCTATCCAAAAATTACATAGTAGAGTGTTTTCCTTCGGGGTCGTGGATGTAGGTCTAATTGAGAGACCGAACCACGTTAAATTTTCGTGTTGTGTTTTATTTATTTTGTTTCCACTTTTCTATATAATTGTGTGTTGCTTCCGTTGCCCATCCCAACAAGTAGTATCAGAGCCTGGTTTCGGTTTGGGAGAATAGCAAAGGTACTGGCTTGGGAAAAGAGTAATGTTTGGGTTTAGGGAGGAGAGAAATGGAGCAGGAGGTGATTTATCAGCACAGTTATGAGTAAGAGGCAATTTTTTTGGATCACATAGAGGCAAGATATTTTATTATGGATTTTTTAAATATCACATATATGAAGAGTGGGATTTTACCTCCATTATTTGATGGAAAGATTGACTTCACTCTTTGGCAATGTACGACTCAAGACTACTTAGTGCAGTAAGGTCTTGATTCCACATTAGAAGATGAGAAACCAGAATGGATGAAGGATTCAGATTTGAGTATTATTTGGAAAAGGGCGGTCAGTACTATTCGGTCAGTATTGGCTCCATCTATTAAAGTTACAGTGTTGAAGAAGACATCACCTAAGAAGATGTGGGAGACTTTAGATAAAAATCATGCATCGAAGATAATGACTAACCGCTTGATGATGAAGATTGATCTATATTTCCTTAAGATGGAAAAAGGGAGGTAACATTATTGACCATAAAAATAAATTTAATGTGTTAGTATCTTGGCTTGAAAATTCAGAAGAGAAGATTGAAGATGAGGAGCAAGCATTGCTCTTGTTGGCTTCTCTACCCAAATCTTACACGCCATTGGTGCAATCACTACTAGCCGGAAAAAGCATACTGCAACTGAATGAGGTGTCAAAGTTGTTAAAAGAAAATCACCAGATGATAAAAGAAAATCACTGTGAAGATAGTCGAGTACTAGCTACAGAGAGTTGGAGAAGAGGAAGGAGTCGAAGCAAAAAAGAGGTGATCAAGAAAGAGGAAAATCCCACCAAAGTGATAATAGTGACCTTGAGTGCTATTACTATGGGGAGATTGTTCACATCCAAAGTCGTTGCCCATCTATTCTTCAGATGCTAAATTTCTGCAGCTATTTGGACGGAAGTGAAAAGGTGGCTTCGTCTACCAACTACTTTGAATTCGGCCAAGTCTTGTCTCAAGTGGTATAAGCGTGGCAACCGTGGAACCTCGTGGTTTTGTAAGGCTAGACCTACTGCTTTGGCAGCCACTTTCTACTACATCTGGTGTGCTTGTAATAAGGCCATTTTTTACGATGCGGTATGCCTACCGTTGGAGATTATAAAGAAAATTAAAACACATGTGTACACTGTTATTTTTAATTTGTACCCTAATGTTCTGTACACCTTTGAATCCTGTTTTGACTACTACTAGTTACCAGTCTCCTTGACTATAAACTAGTAACCCATGTAAATCCTTTTTATAAATATTAATATATTTACATTTTCATTAAAAAAAAAAAGAATTAATACAGCAAGGAAACCATTTTCCTCTAGGATATTCTCACGGCTGAAAAGCACCCTTCCCTTCTCTTTTGATTCTCTTCCTCACAAACACAACAAGCCCAGCTCATTCGGGTTGAAAAGAAGCCCCATCATACTATCTTCAAGGTCGAACCGGAATCTTCAAGAAGGTAATGGCCAAAACCATCTTTTTTCTTGACTCATTCTTATAAGCAAGATCCTCACGCCTTCTTTTTTAAATGTCCTTTGAAGAAACAAAAGAAACCAGCTGGAAAAAAAAAAACTGAAGTTAGAAGCTTTCCTTAGCTGTCCTTAGTTATTCAATAAAATCTTCAGGGGGTTCTGTCTTTCTTTATAAAAAAAAAAGTTCACAATTTTTTCATTTTAATTTTCAAAAAAAAAAGAAAAAAAAAGTGCTTCAACCAGGCCTTCAAGCGGTGAGCCAACGAATCTACATTTCCTTTGCAAATATATGTTATAAAAAAAAAAAAAAACTTGAAAGTCTGTCTAGCTTTGGATTTCTGTTAAGAATGCCATGTTTGCTTATAGTGGTGATGAAGGAATGTTGTGGGATTGATGAAGACATGCAATGCTATTTGTAGGAGATATCTTTTGTGTAAAATAGTCAAATTTTTTCCCCCCCATCTATTGCACATGCAAACCGAAAATGATGCATTCTATCCAGTTTTTTGAAACTTAAATTATGTGCCATTTTTTAGTGATATATTGATGAAAGGATGATGCATTTGTTACATAGACCTGCTATACATTGTGTAGTTGAGGCCTTTTTGCATAAAGGGGCCATTTATCCTCCATTATAATGTGTAAACCAAAGTTACACGTAAGATGTCCAATTTGTGTTTTGACATGTAATGTTCTTTCCTTTGTGATCTTTTTTTTTTTAATGCAAATGTAAATGGTATAATATTAATGAATACGAGTTTACATGAAATAGTAGTTTGCCGTCAGGGAGACTACAACCTAGAGGATCTCAGTACATGTCTCAAAACTAATCTTAACATGAGGGTACGAAGCAAAAATTACAGTGTACACATGTGTTTTAATCTTCTTCACTCTAGCTTCCGGTTGCCAAACTACACCCTCAAAGATGGCCTTGTTTCAGGCAGTCCAAATGAAATAAAAAGTGGCCGACAAAGCAGTAGACTTAGCCTTAGAAACCCATGAGGTACCCCTGTTGCCATGCTTATACCACCTAAGACAAGCCATTGCTGAATTCAAAGACTGTGGAAGTCCTAACCAAGTTTTAACTTCTGTCCAAATAATAGTAGAGACCGCGAATTTCAAAAACAAATGATTCATCGTTTCAGGCTGAGACTTACATAAAGGGCATGTCAAGTCATCGAGTCTGAACATAAGTGCATCTTTGGTCTTAAGCCTGCCCTTCGCACATAACTAAAGAATGAATGAGTGTTTGGGCGTTAAACCCTGCTTCCATATAGTGTTGGCCTAAGACACAGATTGTGAAGAAGATCTAAGATAGTTATAAGCAAGAGAGGTGAAAGAAGTAGTACAATTGCCCCATGACTGAAGAAGAACAGCAGCACAGTGAGAGTCACCTTCACACTCTACAAACATATCTCTTATTGTCAACAATTTCCTAAACAAAGGGGAATGTTCCTTATGAGCTTCAATTTCCCAAATGGAGCCACCTTTCAAGTAGTAGTGGTTTACCCATTTGACCTACAAAAATTGCTTCTCAGAGTGTACATCCCAAATGATTGTAGACAGAAGAGCTCCATTCCAAATTTTTAAGTTCCTCAAACCAAGGCCACCCATTAGTCTTGGGGAGGCAAACATTGTTCGAGGCAATCGGATGGTAATTTGAGTTCCATAGGAAGTCCCGAGCGATCCTTTCTAACTGAGAGATAACAGCAGAAGAAGTAGGAAGAACTGACCGCCAAAAACATTCGACCCCTTGAAGCACAGATTGAATCAACTGCAGACGCCCAGCAAAAGAGAGAGAACGAGCAGACCATCTCCCAATATAAGAACCAATACGATCAAGCAATGGTTTGAAGAGAGTTAGTCTAATTTTACCGTTCATGATTGGCAGTCCAAGGTAGCGAAATGGAATTTCTCCAATAGGTATGCCTGTATATGCCATAATATCTTCTTGATTATCTGTAGCCATCCCCGCAAGATAAATACAAAATTTATCCTTATTGATTTCAAGACCTGAGCATCTTTTAAATTCTTCTAAGCAGTCAAGGAGGATACGGATAGAAGGACAGTCTCCCCTAACAAATAACATGAGGTCATCCGCAAAGGCAAGGTGGGTAACCCTTAAGTCCTTATAGTTAGGATGGTACTTGAATGATGTCCCAAGTGTATGCACTTTGACCACCCTAGAGAAATATTCTAAACAGATAACAAACAACAGTGGAGAGAGAGGATCACCTTGCCGCAGACCCTTCGCACCAGTAAAGTAGCCATGCATATTTCGATTGATAGCAATAGAGAATGAGGTAGTGGTCACACACTGCTTAATCCATATCACGAATAGATGAGGGAAACCAAGCTCAGTAAGTAAGTCCAATAAGAAATCCCAGCTGACAGAGTCATAGGCTTTCCTGAGGTCCACTTTCAATGTACATCTTAGAGAAACTCTTTTACGACTATACATTCGCAGCAGTTCTTGGACTAGTAAGATATTATCAGTTATGAGTATGTCATGAATGAAAGTGCATTATGCTCCGTCCACCAAATGAGGGACCACCAATTTGAGTCTATCAGCCAGTATTTTGGATATGATCTTATAAACCACATTACAGCAGGAAATAGGTCGGTAGTCACCCACCCTATCAGTGTGATCATTCTTCGGCCCCAGGGTAATGATAGATTGATTAATCTGTTTAAGAATTTTTCCTAAACTGAAGAATTCCATAACTGCATCACACAGACTCGCCCGACTATACTCCATGCTTTCTTAAAAAATAATGCCAAGTAACCATCTGGTCCCGGTGCTTCGGAATCCCCAATGTCCCACAGAGCCAATCTGATATCCTGGGTAGTCAAATCCCTAACCAAGTCCACCATCATATCATGAGGCATAAGGGGACCAGCCCTGACAAAGTCCACATTGATGCTCCTACAATCACCCTTAGACCCAAGTAGCTTCTGGTATCCACAAGAGCCATGGGGCTATTGGTCCGTGTACCATCCTCCAAAGTGATAGAAGAGATGAAGTTCCACTTTTTATTACGTTTGACAATGTTGTAGAAGTAGCGGGTATTCTTGTCAGAGAGAGCTACATACCTTCCTTTAGCAGCAAGTTGCTGGTAGAACTTTATTTCTGCCTCCGCCAAGCGCCAGGTGGATCTTTTGCAATCCTTGAATTGTACAATAAGGGTTTGATCTACCAGGTTGCCAAGTAATAGCTGTTGAGCATTAAGAACTGCCTGATTAGCCTTTTCCACCCATTCGGAAAGGTGAGAGAATTCCTGTTTGTTTAGCTTCCGGAGGTATCCCGTAAGCATCTTTAACCGTCTACAAAGAGTGAACTGGTGGAAATCCTAGAGCTCCCGATCCCAAACCTCTTGAACAATATTATGGAACAAATCATATTCAGCCCAAATATTAAGGAACCTAAATGGATGCGCAAGTCTCTCAATGGTATCTACCACTGACCAAATAGCAGGACTATGATCAAACAGGTACGAGAAACTCAACAGAAGCCTCTGTAGGGCATTGAAACCATGCATCATTACCCATAACCCTATCAAGTTTGGACCACACTCTAAAATTTGTCCATGTATACCTTGATCCGACATAAGGTAGGTCCTCCAGCCCAATGTCCGCACATAGGGAAACAAAGTCCCTAATCTCGTAAGAGGATGGCACAAAGCCTCCTAGTTTGTCCTCAATATGTAAATAGGTATTGAAGTCACCCATTAGAATCCACAAACCCGAGGTTGATGAAGATAAGGACAAAATATCCTCCCATAAAACTCGTCTAGACGTAACCGTATTGGAAGCATAGATAAAGGAGAAAGAATAGGTAGCGTGTGAGATCTTACATCTGATACTCACAGTGATCGCTTGAGACGTGCAGTGAAGTAAAGAAACATCCACTCTAGCATCATTCCATAGGATAACCACTCTGCCTCCATCTGATTCATTCAAGTTATGAAAGGCTGACCAATTAGAGAAATTTCGCTGTAGAATGTTATCCACCCCATCAGCATTCAACTTTGTTTCCAACAATCCAATAACGTCAACATGATAAGTTGAAATTAAATTCCAAACCCCATGTTGCTTGAGGGTCATGTTAAACCCCCAAATATTCCAGCACACTACTCTCATTGTGGACTAACTAGTGCCCCTTGGGCACTAATCAAGTCAACACTCCGCTGGGCATATTTTTTCCATACAGAAGAGATAAATTTTGTTGCCTGAGTAGTCACTTTACCAGTATTCCCCATGGTCACTGGAATCTCCTCATCACAACCTCCTAAATGGGAAGGGGAGCATGATTGTGTAAGTCCAGCTTGAGTATTCAATTTTTTCTGCCAATGCAGCCGTCCCTTACGCCTAACCCTTGATCGGCCTCTAGTGTGAGTAAGTTGGTTGCTAGGTCCATTAGATGAGGAAGGAACGTCAACTGCAGCATTTCCACTATGATCTTGGATGTCATTTGTATGATCTTGGGCTGTTTCCCCTTATCTTTACTTACAACACCAATCTCATCAGTCCGAGCCTGGGATGATGATCTCATATTTTTATTCTGTCTAACTGAGGCTGACATTGGCCTAGTGGAAGACATTGTACTACCCTTTCCCCCTTTTCTGTTCCCTTCATTTCTGTTAGTTCCCTGCTGCTCCTTTCTTTTCATGTTTTCCCCCATACATGCCTCAGTAGCATGGCCAAATTTGCAGCAGCATGAATAATACAAAGGCTCAAACTCAAATTTCACAGCCTGGTTTTTTATCTTACCTGAAGGCATTCTGATTGGTACTATCTTAACCAGAGGCTTGGCCACATCGACTTCGACAAGGACTCTAGCATAGGATAGCTGGTCAAAAGTTGCAGTAAGCATATCTGTTATGATCGGTATACCCACCGCCGATGCAATTTTGCTTAAGGCAGTCATGTTCCAACAACTGAGAGGTAAGGCAGGAAAAGTGATCCAAATAGGCATTATTCTCACCTCCACAAGAGAAAAATCAAAGTCATAGGGCATTATTTTAAGCATTAAAGATCACCCAAATATAGTATAAGGTCCCCCCCCCCGGAGGACCTGCTGTCTATCATCATCAGTTTGGAAACGGAATATAAGCCATCCAGAAGCATGGGAATACACTTTGGATTGAACTCCCATTGTTTTGTGAGGCCCATTACGGCTTTCATTCTCGGGAATCTACCAGCAAACATCCTCACAAGACAGAAACCAAGCTTACCCGTAGCTTCCACGAAGTCCGTTTCTTCCAAATCAATGACATTACCCGAGCAAGGAATATGTTTGAGACATATTCCATTCTACTGTTCTCGATTTCCCCTCACAATATTTGCCCAAGTACGAGGGGGTTGAGTGGTCTGCAATAATATGGTGGGTGGCAGGTGTTTGTTACCCACTAAGGGGGCGTTAGGAGCGTGTGGTATTTCTAGGGCGATTTGAGAATGTGTCCCCACTAGGAGGGATCTGGACCAGCTTGATCGGGAGGTTGAGGAGCAATTTGAAGGTCTATGGATATGCATTGAATAGCTGGCCGAGGAGAAAGAGGGGTTAGGGTGTTATCGGCAGGCTTATCCACGCACATACCAGGGGAGACAGCAATGGAATTTGCAGCAGAAGTTGTCCCCTCAAGAATACCTAACTTCCTACTTCTGGTCTGGACTATGTGGTCCAGCCACTTAGCATGATAAAGGACCAGATAGAGCCAAAAGGGTTGGTGAAACAAAGCTGATTCCAATAAAATAGAGTAATACTTCCCCGGGTTAGGTAATACAGCACACTGACATACATGAAAGGAGGGCGGGCAGAAGACTAATTGGTCTGAGGAGAGGCGGATTAGGTAGCTTGAAAACCTGGTAGGAACCTTATGGGGGGAATCACCGCAGAAAATCAGAAAATAGGTTGACAAACAGGTTTAAGCAGTGTGATTACGGTATATGCCAATCAAAAGCTGATATAAGGAAGAATTTTAGGAGCATGAAGACCAATCTGGACTGGTGACAAAGGATTAACCGAGACTGGAAGAAAGAGCACCCCAACACTCTATACACAGATGTCACTTAGCAAGAAGATGAAGACCGAGAAGACATAACAATTGGAGGATGAAATCAACGAACTAACCAGCTCAACAAACAGATAAACGGGGCGATAACAATGAGAACAGACAGAAGTCACCCAAATAACAATGACAAACACATAAACAGAAAGAAACTAACCATTATGGAATCCATTTACATGCTTAACTACTTGAATATAGGCCATGGATACTAGGGAAGAGAGGAGAACTCACAGGAGTTGAGAACCACATTGTGCGTATAAGCCTATATGAGTAAATAACATTATTTAATGTGTGTATTAAGTGTGACAATAGTGTGATTAAAATAGAGCATTGCTGGAAATGTGTTCAATCAGAAATAGGAGATTATGGTTCATCATATGCATAATTTTATATATTATTTGTGCTTTAAAGTCTTAAGAAATTACTCTAGATTGTAACTTAATCTCCAATATTCTCCTTCTTTGATGTAGTCTGCAATAATTGGAAATTAGAAGTGGAATTCCAGGAAAGAAAAAATGAAATAGAGCTTAATTGAAGCTATAGGGCATCAACGAAGTCACCTTGCACGCCCTTGTGCATAGCATGAGTTTTAGTGTTAGAATATTAGAAGCCAACGTTTTGCCCAATATTTTCTATGGCACCGTGCACGTCCAGAAGTTCATATATATCATATATTCAGAGAGCCGATGATGCGGTGCAGTTTAGCTTCAACACCGCCGTGCATAATTCCAGCACTTATGGAAACCAAGTCTGACGACGTCATCACAAGCTAAAAGAAAGTAGACCGGCAAAAAGCAATAAAAATCCAGTAAAGCTTAAAGAAAATAGACTATCATCAAGCATACTTAAGAAATATAAATAAACAGGAAATAGATAAAAAGGCTGATGAAATCCAAATCCTAAGAAAGCAAGAATAAAACAAAGATAAACACTTTTTCCGTTCATAGTCCTTCTTCATTAGCTCTTGATACAAAAAATTAACATTTAGTGCTGACCAATAAGTATTTAACAATAAGGGTGGGTTTTTGAGGGGGAAAGGTACGTGCAAATCAATAATCTCATTGAGAATAAAGGGTTGAACCATATTTCTTGGCATCACTTTAGACACACAAATTTCTTCTTCTACATATTAGTACACATTATATCTAAAGAGTGCATCAATACTTACAGTATCAGTTATCCTTTCAAACAAATCCTCACAATGAAAATTTCCCAATCCCAAACAAACATTGTAGCTCCTAAAGAAGTAGTCAAGAATCCTTACTTTGCAATTAATTGCCTACAATCACTATGTTACCACCCTTGATTTCGAGCAAGGAATTAGGTCTTGAAAAGTGGGGCTACTCACAACATGTCAAGTTCTTCACATTATCATTGACATCCTTTTATCCTTGAACAAAGAGGTACCTACAAAAGACAAGAAGAAGTCAAAATTAGTGGAAAGTAGGATACAATCTTCATAATGTAGTACATTAATAATATCCTAGATTCTAATAGCTTCTACAATCCAAAGTTCTTTCTACAAATGCAATTTCACCTCATGTCCTCTCTTGGTTCTTTGGGGATTTCTTTCTTGTAGAATTTCACATGATTTCTCGTATGCTCACTTTTTTCATCCTCTTGAGGTAGAGTCTCTTTCTTTTCAATGGTCTGGGCCTCTCTATAACTCCATAACTCCACCTTCATCCATTCCATCTTTCTTTTCTTTAGTAATCTCGATATGGTGGGTAGCTCGGTTGCTCATTCTTCGAAAGGATTTTTAATGATGCTTAAGAGATACATTTTTGTTGGCAACTCTAATAACCTACAAATTTTACTCTATGAATATTAGATACTTAAATTTTATTATATGAATTAATTGAATTGCTCGTGTGATTATTTTGTATAAATTATATGAGACTATTTGCTTGATATGTGGTAAGTGAATCATTCTTAATTGATTATAATTTTGTGTCTATGATAATATTATTGCAATGACTTCTAGCTAGAGAAAAGAATTTCTTGAACAATCTAATTTTATGGCAAAACTAGCCTTAATTTTTAAGTAATTGAAAGTTTTGGTCAACATTCAAGTCAATACAAATTTTAAAATTTTAACCCAATTTCATCACTTCACCCAAGATAATCCAAGATTGATGAACCACTTTGACCCATGAAAACACATTATATCTCAACCCATGAATATAGATTGACCTCAAATAAACTTTTCACAACCCTTGAATGAGCCTAACCGTAATATATCTCAACCCTCTCCATTTTCACACAAGCCGGCTGCCCCTACTTTTTTTTTTCCCCTCTTTCTCTCTAAAAATTTCTTTTCTTGAACTTCCCTCGAGGAGAAAAAGTCCTCATTTCCTAGCCTCCAAGCTGCCGAAAGCATGATTTCCATCATTCCAACGGACACTCACTTCCACACGCTAACTTTTTTTTCTTGCTAATATTTTAACTTAAGCTACCACTAATTCTTGGAACTTGGAAAAGCATTTTCGATGTTCATTGAGCTGAAGAACTACGGTAATATCACCATTTTTCCTTCCATTTCTCTTTTGACTGAAAGATCATAGTCTTGCTACCTTTCATTGCATAAGAGTAGAACTTCAAGAGGTAGGAAAAAGAACTCACTTTTCTCTTATTTTTCACTTGACCAAGGGAAAAATGCTCTGTTGTACAACTTTCTTTTTTGAGTGTTCTATGCTCTATACTCATTTTCCCACTTCTTCTTCTTCTTCTTCTTCGTCTACTTCTTTCTATAATGATAGATATAATTTTTACAATTTTTTAATGTCGATTTTTTTGTAATTTGACTTTTGGCTTATTGGGACTCTTGGTCAATAAAAAACCAAATTATTTTGACTAAATGTCAATTATTTTGACTAGTCTTCAAGTAGTTTGACTATGACTACTTGATTTAAACAATTAAAACAAATTTGAAATCTTGAGTTATATTACCCTAGAAATTGCACCATAGGAAAAATTAGATAATTAATTTTATTTCAATAATTAATTGAATTGTTTGTGAGTCTATTTTGTTTTAGACTTACACGAGATAGCTAAAAGGAATAAAATGAAGCGAATGTGACAATTAATGTGGGTATTTTCTTGGTGTGCGGTAATTAATTTTTTAAAATCAATTTGTTAATATATTATGCGTAAAATAATATTATTACAACGATTTTAGCTAGAGAAAATGATTCCATGAGAACATTCAATTTTATTTCAAAGCTATTTTTAATTTTAGAACAATTAAAAGTCTTTGTCAAATTAAAGACTAAAGCTATATTGTCTACTTGACAAATTATTTTGACCAAGAAAATCCAAGACTTATCAATCACTTTTAACCATTTGAAACTACTTAAATCTCGGCCTTTGAATTTTAGTTGAATTCAAACAAACTTAGCTCAACCATTAGATAAAAAACAATCCTAGTATATAAACCATATTTTCCCCATTTCCCCACCCACACAACTGGCAGCCTCCTCCCCTCTATTCTTGGTTATTCTCTCTTTTCTTCCAAGAAGAAAACTCTCATTTTGCGTCCTCAAGGATGACTAACAGCTTGTCCATGAGGAAACCATTTTCCACTAGGATTTTCTCACGGCTGAAAAGCACCCTTCCCTTCTCTTTTGATTCTCTTCCTCACAAACACAACAAGCCCAGCTCATTCGAGTTGAAAAGAAGCCTATCGTACTGATCTTCAAGGTCGATCCGGAATCTTCAAGAAGGTAATGGCCAAAACCATCTTTTTCATTGACTCATTCTTATAATCAAAATCCTTAGCTGTGTTTAAGTGCTTCAACCAGGCCTTCAAGAGGTGAGCCAACGAATCCACTTTTCCTTTGCTAAAATATGTTATAAAAAAAAAACTTAAAATTCTCTCTAGCTTTGGATTTCTGTTAAGAATGGCATCTTTGCTTATAGTGGTGATGAAGGAATGTTGTGGGATTGATGAAGACATGCAATGCTATATGTAGGAGATATATTTCGTGTAAAATAGGCAATTTTTCCCCCATCTATTGCACCTGCAAACCGAAAATGATGCATTCTATCCAGTTTTTGGAAACTTAAATTATGTGCCATTTTTGAGTGATATATTGATCAAAGGATGATGCATTTTGTAACATAGACTTGCTATACATAGTGTTGTTGAAGCCTTTTTGCATAAAGGGGCCATTTATCCTCCATTATAATGTGTAAACCAAAGTTACACGTAAGATGTCCAGATTTGTGTTTTGACATGTAATGTTCTTTCCTTTGTGAATTTTATGTGAATAAGGTGGCGAATCATGTGATGTTTTGAACCACGTTGTGTGTATATATAAGCCTATATGAGTAAATAACATGATTTAATGTGTGTATTAAGTGTGAGAATAGTGTGATTAAAATAGAGCATTGTTGGAAATGTGTTTAAGCAGAAATGGGAGATTATGGTTCATCATATGCATAATTTTATATATTTTTTGTGCTTTAAAGTCTTAAGAAATTTCTCCAGATTGTGACTTAATAACCTATTTTCTCCTTGTTTGACGTAGGCTGCAATAATTGGAAATTAGAAGTGGAATTCCATGAGAGAAAAAGTGAAAAAGAGCTTAATTGAAGCTATAGGGCATCGTCGAGGTCACCATGCACGCCGTTGTGCATAACATGAGTTTTGGTGTTAGAATTCTGGAAGCCGTCGTTTTGCCCAATATTTTCCATGGCACCGTGCATGTCCAAAAGTTCAAAAATATCATATATTCTGAGAGCCCATCATGTGGTGCAGTTTAGCTTCGACACCGCCGTGCATAATTCCAGCACTTAAGGAAACTAAGTTTGACGACATCATCATAAGCTAAAAGAAAGTAGACTGGCAAAAAGCAATAAATATCCAGTAAAGCTCATAGAAAATAGACTATCATCAAGCATACTTAAGAAATATAAATAAACAGGAAATAGATAAAAAGGCTGATGAAATCCAAATCATAAGAAAGCAAGAATAAAACAAAGATAAACACTTTTTCCGTTCATCGTCCTTCTTCATTAGCTCTTGATACAAAAAATAAACATTTAGTGCTGACCACAGAAGTATTTAACAGTAACAGTGGGTTTTTGAGGGGGAAAGGTACGTGCAAATCAATAATCTCATTGAGAATAAAGGGTTGAACCATATTCCTTGTCATCTCTTTAGACACACAAATTTCTTCTTCTACATAGGAGTACACATTATATCTAAAGAGTGCATCAATACTTACAGTATCAATTATCCCTTCAAACAAATAATCACAATGAAAAGTTCCCAATTCCAAACCAAACATTGTTGCTCCCAATGAAGTAGTCAAGATATCCTTACTTTGCAATTAATTGCCTACAATCACTATGTTACCACCCTGTATTTCGAGCAAGGAATTTGGTCTTCAAAAGTGCAGCTACTAGCAACATGTCCAGTTCTTCTCATTATCATTGGCATCCTTTTATCCTTGAATAAAGAGGTACCTACAAAAGATAAGAAGAATTCAAAATTAGTGGAAAGTAGGATACAATCTTCATAAAGTAGTACATTAATAATATCCTGGATTCTAATAGCTTCTACAATCCCAAGTTCTTTCAACAAATGCATTTTCTCCTCATGTCCTCTCTTGGCTCTTTGGGGATTTCGTTCTTGTAGAATCCCACACAATTTCTCAGTAAGCTCACTTTTTTCATCCTCTTGAGGTAGAGTCTCTTTCTTTTCAACGGTATGGGCTTCTATTTTAGTTTATGATTTTTTT
>JANUWF010002579.1:0-18501 GCA_026120185.1 Voacanga thouarsii
AGGCATTAAGATCATTATTAGAATAGTAACCCACTTGTTCTACAAGACCCCTCTTATACATTGCTAGGGTAGTGCGGATGTCCGTCACACTCCAAGAATCCTCAGAAATGACCCTCTAGTTATGATGGTCTATAGCTATCCATGGACCATCGTCAGGGATACTAAGGGTAGTGGCTAGTCTAGCCTTGTCAAACTCATTGGTACCCCCTGACCATTATAGAAATGGTCTCCGAGTTGTTCTTTTTCTTATCCTGCATGTTTGCATAAAATTCCTTAACATCATAAGACAGTAAAAACCTTGAAGTCTAATGATAACTCCCATCCCAAGTGCCTAAACATAGTATAAAGCTGAAATGTATTGTCTAAAGATAGTTTGAAGATTTTTTCTGCAATGATTTTGTTATATAAGTGGGTTTAGTACCAAAGCTGGCATGTAAGCTCAAAAAATTAGATAGGTTGTATAGGGAAAGGCTCAAAAGATGGAGTAGAAGAAGATAAAGTCCTGGCCCTCTTAGCTCGTGGAGCCAGACCCATGGGTTTAGACATGATCAAATCTGAGAAAAAGAAGAAAAGATGAGAAAAGAGAAGGAGGATGGATTACACCTCTCAAAGTCACAACTCATAATTCACAATAACCACAACTCTGAACCACCTCACGAGTAAACAACAAGTCTTTAATCACCTACTACCTCAATACAAACAACACACCTCACAATCAAAACACAAACTCCCCACGCTACCTACAAAAAGATCATAAATGTCCATCCCAAACAAAATCAATATAAATGATCGAAGTATTAATGTCAGCTATTGAACCATAGAGATTAGGATTACCAAGTAAACCCAAAACACATACAATGCATGATCAATAAGATTCTACAACAAGCATGCATGAAGAATTTATTGTACACAAAAATCAAATTAAGAAAGTTATACCTAAATATCCACATGAAGGTAAAGCATGGATTTTTATCAACAAACAACATTACCAAACATAAACCCACGCTATACTAGCAATAATAAATTTAACAAGTTCATAAAATCAAGTCAAACAAGAAAAAATAAAAAATTTCGCCAAAAAATATCCCAAAAATACCAATACATTTATATGAAAAATTGAACTATAGAAAGTCTAGAAAAATCATATCACAATGTTCTATGATGTATGGGCAAGCAACCAATGTCAAGATATTGAAGAAATCTAGCACCAATTGGATGGGTTGAAATCTCAAATTTTGAAGAAAAAATGAGAATTTTCTTGTTTTTTTTATCCAAATCTTGAAGAGAAAATCAAGGATTTTGTGTTTTGAACGTGTTTTGGAGGTGTTTAGAATGATTCAGAGGTGTTTGAAGTAGAAGCCGACGACGGGTTGAGAGAAATATGGAAAGAAGTTGAGAAGTTTTGAAGAAAAGGCGAAATTGGCCATTTTAAAACTGATGTCCGACGTGACCCAATGCCAGGTCTGAGCACTTGGACTGGTGCCAGGTTGGATTTATTTTTGGCAATGAAAAGGCCAGAGTTGGACTGATGCCAGGTCAAATTTTCTGAATCGAAGCCTTGTCAACTCTGTTTGAGATTTATATATTTTTTTTTTTTTTTTTTTAAACAAAACAAATAGAAATAAAAAGAAAGCATCCCAATTTTGAAAAACATAAATGCATGAACATACTAAGTAAGAAGGTAAATAACGAAAATAAAATATTGTCCAATACTGAGAGCAATAAAATAAGTGAAATTCAGCGTTCTCTATGATCTTTGTCTCATGGATTCTTTTCCGTATTATCATGTAGAGATCCAGCTTAACGATCCCTAAGAAATTTAGCAAATTGACCAATTTAATTCTTTAAGTTGTGCATTGAAGCCTCCAAATTCCTAGTTGATATGGCCTAAATTAGTTATATTTTTTCTAGTTATTTGATGTTATTTTGTGATACATTTTATGAAATAACTAGAAATATTCCTTTTTATTTGATATTTCCCTTATAAAAATGCTTTTCTATAATTTTATGCAAAAATAAGAAAAATTAGAGTTAGTTGTGTGATTTTCCAGAATAGAGGCAGCACCAGTCCAGGAAGGAAGAACCAGTGCCGGTCCTCCACTGGAAAAATAGGGAAGTGCAGAGCAATTGGTAGAGCAAAGGAATTGAATGAAACAGGGTAATTGGAATTAGAAACAATTTCGGCTGGCTTCATCAATTAAGCCGACAACAAGAAGAAGACAGCAGTAGCAAAACAAAAGGAAAAAGGAGAGTTTCGATGGGGTCAGATGCAAAGTAAAGTCAACAATATCAGGCTGGAAAAGAAGCAGCCGAAACAAGACAATAGGAAGAAGAAAGCAAACAATTTGGGTGGCATGAAAACGGCTCAATCGAGTCGACACCACAAAGAAAGAATTCGGCAGCTGCATGGCTTGGGTGGCGAGCCGATTGCAACAGCATGACAAAGGAAGAAAAGGGAAATCGGCTCGGCAGCAAATCAATTTCGGCGGCTGGACAAATTTTGGACATCTCAATTTCAGCCAATTTCAGCAATTCTAATTCAACATCAGCCTCAACACTACACGACAAAACAAAATCAAAAGTCCGAATTGAAGTCCAAATCAAATTCTCAATTTCAAAGTCAAATGGCGGTGGAATTCTTTAAGCTTTCTTAGGTTTTTATTTTAGCAATTTCTATTCCTTTTTTGTTTTGGATATTTTTAGGTAATTACTTTTTCTTTATTTAGGATTTTTTAGAAACTTTATAGGCCTAAAAATAAAGGCCAATTTACCTTAGGAAAGGGGAGGGGGGTGCACAATGTAGAGACTTAGTTATATTTTGGAGTGCATCACCAATATTTTCTCGAGATAAATAATTCAAGGAGGACTGTACAAGAAGGTCTACAAAGGAAGAAGAAGAAGGCTTGTCTATAAGTATCTATTTCTTTTCTTTGTTTTCTTTTTCTTGAATAATGATGCGTTAATTGTTTGATTGTAATTTGACATTGTTTTAGATATTTATGATTTTTAGAGTTATTTAATCTTTTGATTAATTGATTGTTATTCTTAGTATTTAATTACTTATGCCTATTACGAGATTAATTGATTGTTTCTTTCCATTAACTTGCTTGAAAACGAGGTTGATGGTGGTTTTAATTCATTAGTTTCATATTTGTTGTCTCTTAACTTGTTTGAAAAAGAGGTTAATTGCTAAGAACAAGGTATTGAAGGTTAATTGTTGTCTGCCAGAATATGCATTCATTGATTAATTTCATGTTTTAAGTTTGCCAGAATATGGAAATTTAATCAATGATTGTGTTTAATGCATCTTTTTGGTGAATTAGTTGAGACAGAATATTTGATGCTAATTTTTCTAGGAGATAGTGATTTTTTGGATTGAAAAAGAAGTGAGTCTATCTTAATCCTTCGTAATGCCAAGGGAATAATTAGTTATAATAATGATTGGGTACTTTAAGATCATGATTGTCAAAATAATGGCTTGAGTTACATAATTCTCCATCCTTGACATGTATATATTTTATTTTGTTTTATTTTTCCTTTTTATTTCTTTTTCACTTTATCGAATTGGTTAAACAATGAAAGAAAAGTAATTAATGCATACTTGTTCCTTGAGGATCGACACTCGTTTGAACCCTATGCTCTGTTAATGATGAGAACGCTTGTTCATATGTGTAATTTGGGGTTAACATTTTAATTTAAACTTTATTAGGAATGTGCTTATTTTTGCATGATTTTTATACCCAAATCCATACGCATAAAGTTATTAGCGCCATTGCCAGGGAACAATATCATGAAAGCTTGGATTTTGTTAATTTAACCATGTGAATATGTAAATATGTAAATTTGTACAATTGTTCTTTTTGCAAAAAGGTGCCATATTTTGTTGTTTGTATAATTGTCTTTTAATTTCACTATTTGTTGTAAATATGTAAATAGGTAGATACATGTTCATAATAAAATCACTTGTCTTTGTATTCTTGTATATATTGTATATTTAGTTATTTAATTTTACTAACCCAATGTTAATGTGGAAAATGTGTAATAATGATATTTTTAATTTGCTGATTTTTACGTATATAATTTTGAGTCAATAATAACTCTTCTTATTTTCAGGTTTGGACTTAAGCTAACACGATATTGGAGACGGACTAGTTTATTAGTTGTTTCTTTATTTAAAATTTTTACGTTTAGTTTAATTTTGGAATTCTTATTTTAAATGTATAGTGGTCATGCATTCAACTAGGATAGTTTTGAAAAAAAAAAATCAGGCTAGAACCGGCACCGGCTGAGGCCCAGAATTGAGGCTAGATTTCGTCAGGGAGAGTAAAAAAAAAAAAAAATCTTTTTGCCTTTTTCTTTTGTTCCCTTACCCTTACCTTACTTTTCAACGTCTTCCTTTCAACTATTCTCCCTTATCCTCTCAATGTTGAACAACAATAGATCGGCTATCACAATCTAATATCAAAAAGTAGCTAACGAAGAATATGTTGTAACACCATACCAAAGAATTGTGGTCTGTTTTCTGAAATCGATAACTAACGTAAACTGGGGCCATTTTTTTTTTTCTTAACCCCGAAACTGCTGTTGCCTTCAACTTCATCAAACCCCCCAAACATTCAAATTGCTTTTCAATAAAGCTGAATATACCAAAGCCATCTAGCTTTCTAAATTTCAAAGTTGGCCATATGTATTAGAAGATTTCAATGCTTGGTCCGAATGGGTCGCCGGTACCTTTAGCTCCAAATAGAAAAATTAGGGAATTTATGATGACATCCAGATTTTCACCCACGACCACCACCTGGATAGAGCTTTGCTGAGATCTACTCGCTATTCTCGGTCTCGTGATAGTAAAAGGATTCAAGTTTTCCTTCCGTATAATAAGCCCCGCCTCGCAATTCTGGATATTGCTATCATTTTAGGGTTGCTTGTTGATGTGAGGAAATCCCCTTTTTCCATTCTACAAAATTTGAGGAACTACATATTGTTCATAAGGGAGTAGTCTTTTAATCTAAATTGGCAAAGGCTAATAGGAGAGTTGGTGAAGTTACTGAGGACCAGCATGATGTTTTGCTCCTTTGTTGGATTTGTATATATATACTATGTTCTTCATCCTTTAATGTAGTTTTAGACTACTCTTATTATGTTTCTTTAATTCTTCTTGGTAAGACTGGACGTTTTTGTCCTATCTTTTCACTACCGTTCCTTATTTCTTTCTTATAACTACATTGCAAATGGTGTAAAATCCTTTCTTTTGCCTGGTCCCCTTTGAGTTTCTCAATTATGGCTTTATTAATACTTATCCAAATTTGGTTTTAAGCGATTGAGTTCTTTATTGAAGAATTTCTCCTCTAAAGCAATTGCGGGCAATACTCTTAGGATTGTTCCACTTACTATCCCTACTAACAAGGGAAAAAAAGTGCAGGGAGCCTGCCAAAATCAATGAGATTACTTATTTCTTTTACAAGATGAGGCAGCGGTTTGCTTGCTTGCTTTCTCCATATGGCTCTACGATTTGTAGACTGGATTGGATTAGATAGCTTAAACTATTGCCATCTCTAGGATATCTGGGGCATGATGCTAGTTATATGAGAGCCATTGAGTGGTGTTTTTGGCCATCTACATGGTACAACAAAGTTGTTTCTGAACTATACAATCCCCATTACTTTGCTCGTCAATTCAGTTTGATTCAAAATGTCCTTATACCGATCTAAATCACAAAACAAGTTTGCAAGAATACTAGCCATGGACTAAAAACTAGTTGAATAACGTGATCGACCATTCAAGGAAGACAATAGAACAATTTTTCTTTCAAGCTTTCAATCCATGTGCATCTCTGTGATCGATGCCTATGTCTCCTAATGGCAAAAGTTTGTTGAAATTCATTTCTCTATGCTAGTGGAGGATATCTTGTCCAAGTCTGCAAACAAAATTAAAAGGAAAGCTAAGGAAGAGAAGGCAATTGGGTCAACTAAAGATCAGTCATTCTTTCGACAATCCTCCAAACAATCTTCACAGAGCCAGTCGACCACTTCAGGTAATTTGAAACTTTTCAGCCGCTAGTTGTTTCCTTACCTATGTTAATTATTTTGTTTCTTCCATGAGTTGCTAATGACCTAATTGTAGTAAACGATTTACCTATTGCTTCTTATTCCCTCTATTAATCTTCCTGCACTTTGCAAGCTTCTCTTGTTTCCCTACTTATCTTTGTTTTCTTTCTATCTTTTTCTTTTTTTCCTCTTTTTTTTAAAATGTACACGTACACTGGTGTCTGTTTGGAAATAGAGAAAAATAAGCAAATCAAAGCCAAAGCAAATACTATAAAGAAAAAGAAAAAGATTACAACGATAAGGATATGTATTTTACTTGAAATCAAGCCAACGTCTGCCTCAAGAGAGGCTCTCCTATGGCTATTTCGAAGCAGAGGTCGAAGCTTTCTTCAAGTCTTCTCCTGAGAACTCTATTCTTTAAAATTGGTAAGAATGTATGGGTTTCTTGATCGATCAATTGACTAGACATTTCCTCATAGACGAAAATATTTAGAACAAATTGATCAATACCAGTGATTTCTTAATAAAGGTGAAAGAACCTAGCTTGATTTTTGCTACTATAACTATATTCTGGATGGAGTTTGGTTCAGTTGGGCAAGCAATCATTTGATAACAACTACTACTATACATAGCTAGCCTAAGCCACCTTCATACTAGATGGACTTGTGTGAAACTCCAGACAAAACCAACCTTAGAGTTAGGGGGTTGGGATGCATATCATGCTTTATTTCATGATTAAGTACATTTTCATATGATTTTATGTACTTTGGATTTGAGTTTTATTGTTTTGAAGTCTTGTTAGTGAGTATTGTGTGAGAGGGGCAAAATGGTAATTTTTGCCCGAGGTGAAAATAGGGAGATAGCTTGTGGAAGAAATAGGAATTAATTTTCTAGTAAAAATAGCAACAAGAGTTGTTATGGTTTAGTGGTTAGAGCCTTAGAATTAATTATTGAAGTCTAGAGTTCAAATTCCATCATAGAAGCTTTAGTTGGATTAAATTTTAATTTTTGCTTGGGGGGAGTTGGTTTCTGCCTTAAGGGCCTAGATCAAGGTGGTGATAATGACCTAGGAGAGATATGTTAGAAGAATTCTCATTTCACTCCTTTGTTCTTCTCGAAATTCCTAAAGGGAATTCATTCTCCCTTGATCTTTAGTTTTTTTTAATTTTCAACTCCTTAGTTTGATCAAGGTGTTCTATCCTTTTCCTTTCCAGAAAATTCAGTAAAGTGCTGAGGTCTTTTAGGATTAGAATGTCCTAGTAAAAGGCTTCTCATGGTCTGGAAAATGTGGATGAATTGTGGGAAATTCCAAGAGGAAAAAATCCCTCTAGAAAGCTTACTGAAATTTCACTCTATAGCTAGTTCACCTTCCTTCTTGGAATGAGCTGAAATTTTCCAGCTTGTGTACCTTCAAAATGTCGAACTTCATAGCTGACATTTCCTTCCAAATGCTACCAGAAAAATGGCCTTAAGATCAGCTTGAAACATGAATTATTTCTTCCATTTTCGGACTGCTCAAGAGCTGTACAAACTAGTGAAAAATTCTAGGCAAATCGCTACCTTGGAGGCTTAAAACCAAGCTGTTTTCTTCCAGATTTTGTGCAGCACCTTAGCCATATTTTTCCTCCATGAAGAAGGATGAAAACCAGCCTTGAATACCCCTGAAATGCCCCCTTCAAACTCGCTGCATCTCAACTGGAAGAGGCGGACGAAATTCTGCCAGAAAATTTCCTGTGCAGCGAAAATTGTTGTGCAGGAATTTTCCAGCTTGCTTTCCATTTCTCCTCCAGCCGAAAATGCCAACCTACTTCTGTCAAAACCTCCCTTAAACCACCATTAACAGAGCTCCATTGTTTCCTTCAAACTTCTGGACGAAAGGTAGCAATGGCTGTCCGAAAATCTCTCCAACAAATCCCTGCAATTTAGCTTGATTACTTTCCAAAATTCCAGCCATCTTATTTAGCAACCTTCCATGATATCTTGCTCAATTGACCAGACTTCTTCTTCATCATTGTCCCCTTAGTTTCGGCCATCATAAGCCTTATAGAACCAGCTTTAATTCCTCAAAAAAGTCACACATTCAGTCGGCCATAGGAGACTTCAAAGCTGTCCAAGAAAATCAAGATATTCTTAAAATATCTAGTTTCCAAATTCTCTTCCTAAAAATATTCTTCAAGGATTGTAACAACTAACCATTCCTTTCCCTTCCAAATCAGAGAAATCACTCCCTAAACCCTACAGAATTTCGGCAGCCCTAATTCCACAGAAATTCGGCAGCTCTCCCAACCTCCCTCTCTCGATTTTCTCTAGCTACTAAGAACACACACACTACACCAAGAACACCTACTACCTTCTTTCACCTAATACACCTTCAAACCACTTCAAACCCTCACGAAAATCTCCAGATTTGATCTGCTCTTTGCTGTGAATCTATCAACACTATTATTAACATCAAACTCCACAAATCATCTCGCTACTTTTGATCAAAACCAGAAATTTTTGTGAAGGTCAAGATCATCTTCAAGGTAAACTTATTCTATCAACTTCATTTTCTTCAAACTTGATCTCCAATGAGAACTTATGTGAATGAGCATGCTAATAATCTCTCTCTCTCTCTCTCATGGCCAAAATTCCCTCCATTGGCCGAATGGTCTCTTTCTCCATGACCATGCTTTCGCCACCTCTCTTAGACAAGATTAGCCATCTATGAATGGAGATCTACTCTAAACTCTTTCAAAGCATTCATCAACCAAGTAAGTACCTTCGATCCTTCTTTTAAACTCTAGAATCATGTCTCTAGGATGATGTTGTTAAAAGGTGAATGGTGGTAGGATTTGAGTATATATATTCAATGTTGAGGATACAAAAAATGCACACATGACTTGTTTGCATTGCAAGTTTCCAAATATCTTGTTTCGATACTCTTTGAGCCCTAAAGTTAGAAAATTGTCTAGTGAGGTTCAAAAGCTTATTGAGAAAGGAAAGTTTAATAGAGTGGGATACCTTGAAAGGCAGACGACGCATCTGTTCTCCCAAAATTTTGAAAATTTTGAATCTAGGAGTTCAACTTTGAAGGAAGTGTTGCATGCTCTGAAGGATTCTAAAGTCAGTATAATTGGGATATATGGGATGGCCGGGGTTGGAAAAACAAAAATGGTAAATGAAATTGCTAAAATAGTTAAGCTAGATAAATCATTTGATGAAGTTGCTATTGCAGTAGTGTCCCAAGCCCCAAATTCTATTAAGATTCAAGGTGAACTTGCTAATCAGTTAGGATTGAAGAATTTGGAGAAGGACAACATTCTGAGAAGAGCTGAACAACTAAGCCAAAGGCTCGACAAGGATGACCAAAGAATTCTTGTCATATTAGATGACCTTTGGGTTGATCTGGATTTGGGTTCTTTAGGGATCCCTATCAAAGATGGCCAAAAAGGATTTAAGGTTCTATTGACATCACGATCAAGAGATGTTTGTGGCAAAATGGGTGCTCAAAAGATTATTGAGGCTAAAATTTTGAATAGGGTTGAAGCATGGGTACTTTTCAAAGAAATTTCAAGGATTTCTAATGATGGTGAAGATGATATGAACCATATAGCTGAAGAGGTTGCCAAGGAATGTGGAGGGTTACCCTTAGCCATAGCATGCATTGCTGGATCACTAAAAAATAAAAAAAAGCATATATGGAAAGATGCACTTAGACAATTGAGGAATTCTAGTGTGACCACCGTCGAAGGGCAACAAAATTTCATCACCTCAAGAATTCAATTGAGCTACGAAACATTGGAAGATAATGATTACAAGTCATTATTTCTACTGTGTAGTTTATTTCCAGAAGATGCCAACATTCCTATTGAAATTTTGGTAAGATATATGAAGGGACTACAGTTGTTTAAAGAAGCAAAATTTAATGAAATAAGAGAAAGAGTTGATACAATTGTGGATCACTTGAAAGCATGTTTTTTACTAATGTCTGGTGAGAAGCATCGGGAGGTTAAGTTACATGACGTGGTGAGAGATGTTTGCTTATCTATAGCATCTAAAGGTGAGCATGTATACATGTCAAGACATGCAGAGTTAATAGAGTGGCAGCCTTAGGATATCAGTTGCTTAGAGAATTTTACTGCCATCTCAATTACGTGCAAAGAAATGAGTCAGCTTCCAACTGGCCTTCGACATGCAACGCTTAGGCTTTTACGCCTAGAGCTACAACATCCGAGGCTTAGGCTTAATCTTAGAATTTTACGCCGCCGCCAAAAGAACTTGCTGAACATACCTATGGAAGGGATGACAAATTTGAAGGTCCTACAATTCAATGGGTTCTTTGATCAATCACCATTATTGTAGCAATGCTTGACAAGCCTTCGAACCTTGTGTCTAGAATATTGCATCCTTGAAAGTGAGACATCAATTGGGTGTTTGAAACAACTTGAGGTTTTGAGCTTCTATGATTCCACTCTTGTTTGTTTCCCAAATGAAGTTTCTGAGCAGACCAATCTACAGTTGTTGGATTTGAGGTCCGAAGGAGGCCATCACCAGTCATTTCCATTAGGTATTTTCTCAGGTTTAAAGAAGTTAGAAGAATTGTATATGGGATCATATGCTCCAGAAAATAAAGAAGAGGCAACGCAATTCTGGTCTGTGATAGTAAAAGGATTCAAGTTTTCCTTCTGTATAATAAGCCCTGCCTGCAATTCTGGATATTGCTATCATTTTAGGGTTGCTTGTTGATGTGAGGAAATCCCCTTTTTCCATTCTACAAAATTTGAGGAACTACATATTGTTCATAAGGGAGTAGTCTTTTAATCTAAATTGGCAAAGGCTAATAGGAGAGTTGGTGAAGTTACTGAGGACCAGCTTGATGTTTTGCTCCTTTGTTGGATTTGTATATATATACTATGTTCTTCATCCTTTAATGTAGTTTTAGACTACTCTTATTATGTTTCTTTAATTCTTCTTGGTAAGACTGGACGTTTTTGTCCTATCTTTTCACTACCGTTCCTTATTTCTTTCTTATAACTACATTGCAAATGGTGTAAAATCCTTTCTTTTGCCTGGTCCCCTTTGAGTTTCTCAATTATGGCTTTATTAATACTTACCCAAATTTGGTTTTAAGCGACTGAGTTCTTTATTGAAGAATTTCTCCTCTAAAGCAATTGCAGGCAATACTCTTAGGATTGTTCCACTTACCATCCCAACTAACAAGGGAAAAAAAGTGCAGGGAGCCTGCCAAAATCAATGAGATTACTTATTTCTTTTACAAGATGAGGGAGCGGTTTTCCTGCTTGCTTTCTCCATATGGCTCTACGATTTGTAGACTGGATTGGATTAGGTAGCTTAAACTATTGCCATCTCTAGGATATCTGGGGCATGATGCTAGTTATATGAGAGCCATTGAGTGGTGTTTTTGGCCATTTACATGGTACAACAAAGTTGTTTCTGAACTATACAATCCCCATTACTTTGCTCGTCAATTCAGTTTGATTCAAAATGTCCTTATACCGATCTAAATCACAAAACAAGTTTGCAAGAATACTAGCCATGGACTAAAAACTAGTTGAATAACGTTATCGACCATTCAAGGGAGACAATAGAACGATTTTTCTTTCAAGCTTTCAATCAATGTGCATCTCTGTGATCGATGCCTAAGTCTCCTAATGGCAAAAGTTTGTTGAAATTAATTTCTCTATGCTAGTGGAGGACATCTTGTCCAAGTCTGCGAACAAAATTAAAAGGAAAGCTAAGGAAGAGAAGGCAATTGGGTCAACTAAAGATCAGTCATTCTTTCGACAATCCTCCAAACAATCTTCACAGAGCCAGTCGACCACTTCAGATAATTTGAAACTTTTCAGCCGCTAGTTGTTTCCTTACCTATGTTAATTATTTTGTTTCTTCCATGAGTTGCTAATGACCTAATTGTAGTAAACGATTTACCTATTGCTTCTTATTCCCTCTATTAATCTTCCTGCACTTTGCAAGCTTCTCTTGTTTCCCTACTTGTCTTTGTTTTCTTTCTATCTTTTTCTTTTTTTCCTCATTTTTTTTTTAAAATGAACACGTACACCGGTGTCTGTTTGAAAATAGAGAAAAATAAGCAAATCAAAGCCAAAGCAAATGCTATAAAGAAAAAGAAAAAGATTACAACGATAAGGATATGTATTTTACTTGAAATCAAGCCAACGTCTGCCTCAAGAGAGGCTCTCCTATGGCTATTTCGAAGCAGAGTTCGAAGCTTTCTTCAAGTCTTCTCCTGAGAACTCTATTCTTTAAAATTGGTAAGAATGTATGGGTTTCTTGATCGATCAATTGACTAGACATTTCCTCATAGACGAAAATATTTAGAACAAATTGATCGATACCGGTGATTTCTTAATAAAGGTGAAAGAACCTAGCTTGATTTTTGCTACTATAACTATATTCTGGATGGAGTTTGGTTCAGTTGGGCAAGCAATCATTTGATAACAACTACTACTATACATAGCTAGCCTAAGCCACCTTCATACTAGATGGACTTGTGTGAAACCCCAGACAAAACCAACCTTAGAGTAAGGGGGTTGGGATGCATATCATGCTTTATTTCATGATTAAGTACATTTTCATATGATTTTATGTGCTTTTGGATTTGAGTTTTATTGTTTTGAAGTCTTGTTAGTGAGTATTGTGTGAGAGGGGCAAAATGGTAATTTTTGCCCGTTGTGAAAATAGGGAGATAGCTTGTGGAAGGAATAGGAATTAATTTTCTAGTAAAAATAGCAACAAGAGTTGTTATGGTTTAGTGGTTAGAGCCTTAGAATTAATTATTGAAGTCTAGAGTTCAAATTCCATCATAGAAGCTTTAGCTGGATTAAATTTTAATTTTTGCTTGGGGGGAGTTGGTTTCTGCCTTAAGGGCCTAGATCAAGGTGGTGATAATGACCTAGGAGAGACATGTTAGAAGAATTCTCATTTCACTCCTTTGTTCTTCTCGAAATTCCTAAAGGGAATTCATTCTCCCTTGATCTTTAGTTTTTTTTAATTTTCAACTCCTTAGTTTGATCAAGGTGTTCTATCCTTTTCCTTTCCAGAAAATTCAGTAAAGTGCTGAGGTCTTTTAGGATCAAAATGTCCTAGTAAAAGGCTTCTCATGGTCTGGAAAATGTGGATGAATTGTGGGAAATTCCAAGAGGAAAAAATCCCTCTAGAAAGCTTGCTGAAATTTCACTCTATAGCTAGTTCACCTTCCTTCTTGGAATGAGCTGAAATTTTCCAGCTTGTGTACCTTCAAAATGTCGAACTTCTTAGCTGACATTTCCTTCCAAATGCTGCCAGAAAAATGGCCTTAAGATCAGCTTGAAACATGAATTATTTCTGCCATTTTCGGACTGCTCAAGAGCTGTACAAACCAGTGAAAAATTCTGGGCAAATCGCTACCTTTGAGGCTTAAAACCAAGCTGTTTTCTTCCAGATTTTGTGCAGCACCTTAGCCATATTTTTCCTCCATGAAGAAGGATGGAAACCAGCCTTGAATACCCCTGAAACGCCCCCTTCAAACTCGCTGCATCTCAACTGGAAGAGGCGGACGAAATTCTGCCAGAAAATTTCCTGTGCAGCGAAAATTGTTGTGCAGGAATTTTCCAGCTTGCTTTCCATTTCTCCTCCAGCCGAAAATGCCAACCTACTTCTGTCAAAACCTCCCTTAAACCACCATTAACAGAGCTCCATTGTTTCCTTCAAACTTCTGGACGAAAGGCAGCAATGGCTGTCCGAAAATCTCTCCAACAAATCCCTGCAATTTAGCTTGATTACTTTCCAAAATTCCAGCCATCTTATTTAGCAACCTTCCATGATATCTTGCTCAATTGACCAGACTTCTTCTTCATCATTGTACCCCTTAGTTTCGACCATCATAAGCCTTATAGAACCAACTTTAATTCCTCAGAAAAGTCACACATTCAGTCGGCCATAGGAGATTTCAAAGCTGTCCAAGAAAATCAAGATATTCTTAGAATATCTAGTTTCCAAATTCTCTTCCTAAAAATATTCTTCAAGGATTGTAACAACTAACCATTCCTTTCCCTTCCAAATCAGAGAAATCACTCCCTAAACCCTACAGAATTTCGGCAGCCCTAATTCCACAGAAATTCGGCAGCTCTCCCAACCTCCCTCTCTCGATTTTCTCTAGCTACTAAGAACACACACACTACACCAAGAACACCTACTACCTTCTTTCACCTAATACACCTTCAAACCACTTCAAACCCTCACGAAAATCTCCAGATTTGATCTGCTCTTTGCTGTGAATCTATCAACACCATTATTAACATCAAACTCCACAAATCATCTTGCTACTTTGGATCAAAACCAGAAATTTTTGTGAAGGTCAAGATCATCTTCAAGGTAAACTTATTCTATCAACTTCATCTTCTTCAAACCTGATCTCCAATGAGAACTTATGTGAATGAGCATGCTAATAATCTCTCTCTCTCTCTCATGGCCAAAATTCCCTCCCTTGGCCGAATGGTCTCTTTCTCCATGACCATGCTTTCGCCACCTCTCTTGGACAAGATTAGCCATCTAGGAATGGAGATCTACTCTAAACTCTTTCAAAGCATTCATCAACCAAGTAAGTACCTTCGATCCTTCTTTTAAACTCTAGAATCATGTCTCTAGGATGATGTTGTTAAAAGGTGAATGGTGGTAGGATTTGAGTATATATATTTAATGTTGAGATTGAAGCATGAGCAATTGTATGATTGTGAAGAAGATGGGATTTATGCGTGAAAGGTTCATCTTGGTTGATTGTATGTTGATTTGAGGTTTGATGCATGTCATAGGTAGTATTTGTGATAAAGTATGCTAGAGATTATGTCACCTTTGGTGAATAGGAGTTATATGCATGACTAGAATATTGAAGCCATGTTCATGTTTATGCTAGTAAAGGTTAAGCATGTCTTAATAAATTTAGATCTATGCCTAGATGCAAGATTTGGTTGATTTGATGAATTGAAAGATTGTGCATGTTCTTGATTGAGGTTGGCCGTAGGAATTGACCATGATCTAGTTGTCCCTAAAAGTAAATTTTCACTCCATGAATAAAATAATTTCCTAGTATTTTCGAAAGCCCTAGGAAGGGTCTTATATTCATAAAGGATATTTTAGCCAAATAAATAATAATTTTGCTAGAAAGTAAAATAAATAAATATTATTTAAAATAAAGAAATCAATTTAAGCCTTTATGAAAAAAGATTTATGCTTAGTAAAATATTTACTAAATCAAAACCCTTAAGGATTTACTTATTATTTTCCAAGAAAGGCTTATTCAATTTAATCTCAACTAGTTTTAGCTATCAATTATTTTCTAACAACTAAACTATCATTAAATCACTATTTTACCTAGTACCTCCTATGACTCTTGATCAAATAAACTCTAGATTTTTCTTAACAAGATGTAAACTTTCAACTTATTAGAATTTATTTCCCAAACCATTAATTATTTTAAATAACAAATTAAACTTAACTTATAAACCTATTTAATTAGTGCCTTGCCTTAAAGCTTGGGACACTAGGATCATGGTAGTAGTGAATTGAGTTGATTTAAAATTGAGGAAGTGGATTGTAGCTTGAATCTGATTAAGATTTGTATTTACCCATGTGGGGTTAGGTCAGCTGTTCGAGACCTTGTTGTTGCGAGCAAGAATCAGGTAAGCTCCTGCATAAAACCTATCGATGTGAAATGTTTTCCTTATGGCAAGCTAAATATGGAGTCTATGGACACTCGTTTATTTGAAGGCGATTGAGGGTTGAATTTGTTTTCTTATTTCCAACAATTAAATTATTTAAAAGTTACTGAGCAGATTTCCAAACTTAAAACTCTTTCTAAAACTGATTGTTCCCAAAACTTTGGAAACCCTCAAATTACTAGTTTCATGAAAAGCAATGCTTTGTTCATTTTATCCCAAGTGGGAAATGTCGTTGAGTACTCAATAAGGGTGGACTACTAGGACTAGTCTTTGAAGGGTTAGGGTGAGTCTCTCAGCAGGTGGCCACCTCTGAGGGGTAAGTCCTTCTCGGATAAGATGTCAGTCCAGTGAGTCGTGCCGGTCCGAGCTAGCAGTTTGTTTTCAGTCAAGTGACTGTGTTTTGCAGGAATGGACACCCGGTTGTTGTTTGGGTATAGAGAAGGAGGAGTATCTTGCCCAGTAGGCCGATCACCTACTTTTGTCAGTCTGCACAAAGTGTCGGCATTCTGACCTGTTATGGGGCCCAACGTGTGGTAACCCATATCCCTTTCTTTCGAGTGGTTGATTTAATTACTTGTGTACGGCTAGATAAGCCAAAACGCCACTCTTACTTTTGACTAATGCTTGATGCTTGCCAATGTTTCTCTTGTAAAAGTTTCACACTTTGCATCCACGAACTGATTTCACTGAACACCCAAAGCACACACGGACTTACTAAGATTTCTGTCTCATCACCTTTCTATCATGATTTCAGGATGATCCTGCTGTGGAGTTGAGTGGCTAGTAATATCTGCTTTGGAAGAGAATGTGTCTTTTGATTTTATGTATTGCTTTGGGGAGGCGAGAGTGGATAATTTTATTTATGGTTTTTGTTTTGGAATTCATGGATTTATTCTTGAAGTTTTCTTTGGGTTGTAATAACTTTTTAAGTTAAATATTATTTTTATTCCGCAATTTGTTTGTGTGACCTAGTTATAAAGACCTCTTGTCCTTTGGACGGGGCGACATCCCCGGCCCTGGCGGGCCTAGGCGTTCGGGGTGTTACAACTTGTCTGTCTAAATGAGTTGAATCAAGAGTTGTCTTCTCAGTACCAAAATTCTTCTCAGGAGATTGACATGGTTACAATGAATTTGATAAACAATTAAAGTTAAGTTGACTATTTGTAGGCTAATATTGCCAAACTACAAATGGGCTTGTTCGCCATTGAAAACTATATCAACTAGGATTAGCAGAAGAAGAAGAACCATGACTAGACCATTTTTCAACTATTCAGCGAGGAAAATCGGGTTATAGACCAAATATCTACCATGGATACCAAGAGGTAAGGAGGATCTGAACTAATAAGAATTCTGAATGTTGGACTGACCTCTGCAAGAGAGCAACTGACAGCTTGCAACTAAAAAGGATTATTCCTTTAGTTGAGTATGCCTTTGTTAGTTAACTACCTTCAAGTCACTTTGGCAAGTCCACCTTAATTAGTCTTCATCCGTCTAGAACCCTTGTCCCTTTTTTTCTTTGGTTAACTCCCTTACTAGAGCTTCCTGAGATTTCTTTTACTGTTTTGATATTAGTAGGCCTAGGCGTCTTTATGGCAATCAAACAATTGGCAATCTAATATCTGGTAAACTAGCACATTTCTCCTCTCAGTGGCTGAATCTACAATTCCTAATCCATTGGCCACCCCTAATATTGTTGGAGGCACTATAGCCAATCCTGATGTAATCTTGTGAGATGTATTTTTAGGTTTAGTAGAGGCGGCCGAAGTTGAGAGTCACTCTAGTCTGGACAACGTCGAAACTTCTGGAGCAAAATTTGCTACGTAATTTTCCAATTATTTAGCTAGTTGGTTGGACCGTAGTAGTCCTTTTGAACAATTTATCTATTTTGACAAGCATGGTCACTAATGGCTGGCATGTAGTCGACTCATGATACAATTGGTTTTTACATTGACTCTTTCGGAAGGACAATAGAACTTCAAATATTTTTTATTAATGCCCTTATCCAATTCGTCCCTATATGATATTATCAAAAGATATGCTCTTAATTGGAAATTTTAGAAAAGTCTTTTATGAATCTGTGGTAAAATTCATCATGGCCTAGAAAACTACTAATTTTTTTGGTTGATGCAAGTAAGGATAATTTTTCAATTATTTCAATTTTGGTTCTACCTATCTCAATCCCTTTAGTTGAAATTTTGTTTCCCAATAGTATTCTCTCTTACACCATAGAATGATATTTTCCTAAAGTAAGACGCATGTTGGTTTCCTCACATCTTTCCAATGCACTCCAAAGATTATAAAAGCACAAATTAAAGGGATCACAAATGAGATTTAACTCATCTATAAATACTTATATGATATTCTCCACAAACTCATCAAAAATAGCTATTATGTGTTTTTGGAAAGTGTTCGGACCATTACATAATCCAAAAGGCATTTGGCGATAAGCAAGTGAAGAGAGTATTTCTTCATCTTCTGGGACTACTATGATTTAGAAGTACCTAAAAGTTCATTCAAGAAATAATAGTAGGCATTTCTGGATAACTTCTAGAGCATTTAATTGATGAAAGGAAGAGGGAAATGATCCTTTCAATTTACCTCACTCAACTTTAAGTAGTTAATGCATACCCTTTATCCTATTATAGTGTTGGCTAGAATGAGTTCATTTTTTCCATTAAGGACTACTATCATCCCACTTTTCTTTGGAATAACCTACATAGGACTTATCTAAGGCTCGT
>JANUWF010002581.1:0-24207 GCA_026120185.1 Voacanga thouarsii
GTTATGGACTAATTAGGCCTTAGCAATCATGGACTAATTTTATATAAGTTAAAACTTAATGATTTCAAAAAATTTCCAATTAAAACTTTCTAGAGACTTTGGTCTCAAGTTTATTTGACAAAATCATTTTTCTAGTCCAAAACAAAACAAAATGGCTCTCCATTTTAATTTACAAAAATATCTAAATCCAATATATTTTCTATGTCAAGGATTAAATCCTTTGAGAAAATATTTAAGGATTAATTTTTGTACCAATTAAAATAACCATTTAGTTTTTAAAGAAAAATATTTTTTCTTGCCAAAACAAAAGGTTCCCAAAGACTTTGGTCTTTGAGAAAAGCACACATAGGTACATAAAAAAATAGCATGCTCGAAAACAATAAACGTTTTCATGCTTTTCTATTTTTTAAACCTAAGTGCCCAAATAATAGAATTAAACACATTAATTAATTAATGATCTTGTTTAATCCTAAAATCCCTTACTAATATTTTTCATGCAAATATATTCCAAGAATATAAATATTGCAAAAATATTAACTTCGCCTGGTATGGGACCCAAAACGGAAAAGGAAAAAAAATAAAAAAAAATTGCCAAAAATGGCTGGAGGTCCACTGCACCGGCCGCACAGAATCCGCGCCAGAATGGCCTGCGATCCACCGCAGCCTTAGTGCACCACGCCGCACCAGATCGCACGCTAGCCACGACCCGTGGACTTCGCCCGCGCCCGTGACCCGCGCCCGGTTCTCCTCTCGTCGCCGACTCCGCGATTCAACCTCGCGATTCGCTCTCGGTTAGATCTCCCTCCGACTCCGCGCGCGAACCCGAAAGTTAAATGAAATTCAATTGCAAATTTTGCAATTGAATTCGCTCAAATCAAAGGAAGTGGCTCGGCTTCCGCGGCTCATCGCCGACCGGCTTCTCTCACCAACAAGAACGGCTCGGCTTGGACGCGGCGGCTTATGAACAGTTTTCTTCTTCTTCGTTGTTCACCCGCGCGAATTTTTTTCACAGAAGATTTTTCCTTCGATTTTTCTCTGTCTTCTTTGGCTTCTTTGGACATTTTTACTCATAAAAACTAATCCACAACATTAACATAACCGCCTATACCCATTAAAATTGGGTTTACACGATTAAAACACCAAAGCCAAAAAATATTACAGAGGGTCCTATGCTTCCACTGTGAAGCTTACAAAACCATCTATCCCATACCAAAACAGCGAAGGATCATAGGTATAATCATCTTCTCCATTTTTATTAACTACCATGCTCCCTATATTGATCAAAACCAATGGCTCTGATACCACTTTGAAGGAACGCAGAAACAGGGGAGCATGCACCGTGCCAAAAAAATTGGAGAAAAATTAAAATGCGAGCCATAAAGGCCATGCGGAAGCGTGAAGATCATACATTTGCGCTCCTTAACCCTTCTAGGTTGAGTAAGAGCGGATTGAACGACTGGAATCGCCTCACTTTGTCCACTTGAAGGAGCTTCCGGTTGAACATCCGCTAGCCTTCTACTCCGCCTTGTTTGCATTAACGCTTAGCTCTCTAGCTCTCGGGATATTCCTCAGCCTAACCTCTAGTCGGTGAACACTATGGTGAAGAGGAAGGGTCTCAATTCTCCTTGGTTTACCTGCTATTGGTTAGCAAAGTCCAAGGAGAAACCAAGAAGAAGAAAATGTGAGAGAGAGGAGAGAAAGAGACCACGTGAGTCTTGTGGCTTCGGAAAGAAAAAATTTAGGGTTTTTTTATTTTCAAAGAGTTGTTTATATTTGGCCTAAACTAGGTCTCTCAATCTCTGATAAACATCTCCCCGAGATTTCAAAACACCCCGATGTTATCCTTAGAAACAGTTTGGCCTAACCTTAAACTCCTCTTAACCATATCTGGAAAAAGCCCTAAGGTCCAAGCTATTGAGCCGTATAAATATTTATTATTTTTCTTGGACCCAAAAAGGCCCAAAATAATAAATATTAATTATTTATTTTCCGGGCTTACATAAGTAACCCAATAAACAATTAATGAGCCCAAATGAACCATAATAATTAATCTTTAATTATTTATTTCTTGGGCCTATATAAATAACCCAATAAATAATTAAACATTAATTATTTCCCTTAGTTTAAGCCCAGTGTTAATTTCTTAATTATTCATACTGGACCTAGGCCCCGAATAATTAATTAACCAAATAAACTAGATAATTAATTTCTCTCAACTTCTATTTTATTTATTTATTTTATTTTATTCCAATCCAATAATAAATTAGACTTCCCGAATAAAATAAAATAAAACAAAATAAAATAAAATCCTCTTCAACCGAGACCAATTCCTCAACCTAAAAATAGTTAGGACTTACGGCTATCCCGAGGACCAAAAAGACACATCGCCTTGGTCGCTAAAATGACCAAAATACCCCCGCTATATAAATAGTCGTATTTTGCATTTTAAATATTTCCTAATATCACCATAAGGAAATATTGACCCCAAGGACAATGTCGCATTCGCAAAGTCCCCGACCTACAGGTGAAATGACTAAAATACCCCTCTACACATCGCCGTACATTTAGAGAGGAAGAAGTGTACTAACACCCCCTAAATGACATCTACCATCCTTAGGCTTCTAGTCCAATGATCCACGACTTCCCGGAGTGTTTCCGCTTTCCAAGGGAGCTACCCTAAAGCAAACATCCAAGTCATGTTTCCCAGGGCCCCGGATAATTTAGACCATTCTGGACAACCACAAGGGGCGATATAGTGCAGAAACTATCTTGTATAAGTCTGTCTTAACTAACTAGTCACACATACCCAACATACAAGTATATTGGCCATATGATAGAACCTCAACTACAGCAAATCAAAATATATGCTTCCAGCTTCGCTAGACCACCAACTCATACTCAAGTCATAGAGTACTAGTCCACGCTGTAGCGGTAGTAGTCTAGGTTTCTACCATATAGTACTTTGAGAAACCACTACTATAGGTCCTATTCTACGTATTCGAAATACGCTTATGTCATGAAGTGAGTGGACTACCCATTGGCTAAAGGTAAGCCATTCCCCATTTGGAATTCATAACATAATAACCTAAACATGATGAGGTTTCCAGTCTCATCAATAGGTTAAGAACAAATGTTTATGTGTTAAATAACCTGTGATCCATACCTTACTGTGAAAGACCACCATTCACATGGATCACTTATTTAAACACAATGGGTCTGTTCCAAACGAAAATCGTGCACAAACAAAAAGTAAATTCACAAACAATTTCTGAAAATAAATTCTTTTATTAAATAATTCGATTTTACATCAGAAACCTAGTCTAAGAGGGCATACAATCCAACACAACCTTCATCTTAGAGTTGTTTCCCACGTTGATGTGGCCAGAGTTCCCCAATTGCAAATCATCGAATATGTCTTAGTCCTTGCAGATATGCAAGTCTGATGCAGAATCTATTATCTAATTTGAATGCTTCTCATCAACAGTATCATCCAAACATCTCATCAATAATAGATCATCGCCTATGACCATATTCATAAAGGAATCACTTACTTTAGCCTTACCCTTCATTTGTTCTCTTAGAACTTTTAAATCCTCTTTTATTTTTGGGCAACGACTTTAGATGTGACCAAATCTTCACAGTAATAGCACTCAAAGTCGCTATTACCTTTTTAGATTTACTTCTTATGATGCCAAAAAAAAAAAAAAAAAAAGGCAATTGGGGGTCCTAGAATTGTCTTCTACAGAAGCTACGTATTGGATTTCTTTATTGTACTTTAGACCTTCCCGTATGCATAGTTATATATGATAGCACTTTTACTTAGCAGTTTCCTGGGTGTTTAGTTGAAATTATATCTTATCTTTGTGCAGAAAAAACAATACAATGAATCTATAATGGTTAAGATATCTTAGTGGCATACACGAGGTCTTCTTACAATAATAGAGGTTCATATTCTTACGGCTAACCATTAACTGGGGTTAGCCGCAATAATTAGAAGAAATAGGGCAGCAGTTGTTCAATTAGGTTTATCTATTGAAATGATAAAAAAAAAAAATGTCATATTTTTATTGATGCACAATTGTGACATGTTCTCAGACCTTTCTCCATTAGTCATTTGCTTCATTTACTTTAACAGATTCTGAATTTGCAAACTTTTTGGGCTAACCTGATTATGCATTTCTTGGGTCAGAAAGAAGCAATCCAAGTTCGAATTGAGAGCACATTGAGGCAGAATTACCTTGCTCAGAGCGATTGTTAAGTGCAAAAAGGCTTCCATATGTAACTTCATTTAATGAGTTAGAAACAAGACTAGCTCTTGCACATGTAGCTTCATTTGATGGGCCGGAAAACAAGACTCGCTAAACCATTTTCTTGCCCAAGTAAAAGTCGAGATGAAGTAAGGAGGCTTGCAAAATTGGTCAATGACTACATCCATGAGTTGAAAGACATCACAAATGCTTCTTGCCAAAAAGCATAGAAATACTCTCATGTAATGTGTAACAAAATTAAGAGTTATTGCAGAAAAAAAAAAACATGGATTAGTATCATTACATTTGAAAAAAAAAAAACCAACACTACAACTTTGTGAGTCTAATAGAAATGCCAAAACAACATCATTTAGCATTCCAACTGTGTTTATGAAGTAATCTACAAAACATAATCGAATATTTGCAGAATGCATTAATCTGCTTCAAATAGTTGCATAAATCCACTTATACAACAACAGATAAAATATCTTTTTTGGGATAATTCAATTCTGTTCTTTCCAACTCCAAGCTTAATAGAGTAACATTTGTGTCTTCTGCTTCCAAACATGCTCATATAGCTAATTCAATCAATTTTGTAGCATTTCTACAAAAGGTAACAAATGCATAAGGTAAAGAATTAAGAAATATTGGCAGTAACATATCAATGAATTATTGTTTTATACAATAGAAAGAATGCAAGTGTTTATTTGCACAGCACGTGCATACATTTTGTGGAGCTCTTCATGAATTAGAAGTATAAATTAGAATCATAAATTAGCAATGTACATGCTTCTCAAGTAGCCTATTTTTTAAAAATGTTTTGAGTAGAAAAAAAAACTCTCTAATAAAATTGACTAAAAAAAATATTGATTAAACATGAAACAATGCATACAAAGTTTTGTCTCTATCAAAAATTTAAAACAAAAAAAAAAACACTGACAAATATTTGGTAAATATGTCAAGGTAATCTCTAGATTAGATTATGTTATAAAAATATTCATGCAAAAAAAAAAAAAGCATTAACAAAAATAGTACGTGAATCAATAAAAAAAAAATTCATCCTGAGCAATGCACGGGTCTCTTACCTAGCGATTCCATGAAAATGGAAAAAAAGTTCAATCATAATGAATGTAAAATTCAAATAAAAAAATAATTAAATTGGACACAAATAAAAAAAATAAATAAATCTGAATAAATTTTAAATTCAATATTATAAAATTTATAATAAACAAATTAATAAATAGAAAAGTCAAACTGAATACAAAATTTATAAAATTAAAAAAAATATTAAATTATAATAAAAAATTAGTAATTCCAAGCAACGTTGGGCCTCCTACCTAGTATAATCAAAAGGCGCATCAACATGCCTCATGGGTGGGAAATTCATATTTGAACGGGTTCTCGGTGGACCGTCGTTTTAAAGTGTTGTATCTTTTTAAAAGTGTACAACTCACAAAATATGTAATACAATACTCAAAACATATGGTCCATCATGGATCCGATCCATATAAGAATTTCTCCTCATAGGCCAAGTGTTATAATATTTCTGGCGATATTCTCTATTCATTATTCTCCTACTAGGTGGCACTTTAGTTGCCCCTTCTTCAATCGTGAGACTGTAAGCCTCACCAATTGAGGAAGGTTGGGGCTGGGAAGCTCGAGTCTACCCCTGCGGCCCCTGCCACAATTGGACTTTTCGATTCCTTCAAACCTTTAAGGCATAAACTTGGTTGCTACTTCCCACACATTAAGGTCTCTATGTACAAATCCTTTTCAAACGAAAGTGCAGATATAGCATATAGGTCGCGCTATGCTTCTTCAAAGGCATATGAAAAACAACTTACAAAGAGAAACTCAAAGTTGAGATATGAGGTGGTGCATAGAGGGCCGAGGCAAAAAAAATGCCTCTAAAGGTTTGGCCTTTGGTAATATGAGTAGAGATCCTTCTTGCACTTCCAAATCTACTAGCTCAGGGCCAATCCTCTGCCATTCAAAGCATTGAACAAATGTACCGATTGTCAACCCGACTAATCTCATGGCCATACCAGCGCCAGGACACGGCCTTCTCCCCATTCCAAATGGCAAAAACTTGAACCCTTCACCTTCACATCCATTTTTCAATGCTTCAAACCTTTCCGGCTTAAATTTTGTAGGTTCTTCCCATGCATTCGGATCTTTGTGGATAGACCGAGCATCCACCACCAATATTGTACCCCGAGGAACGTTGAATCCACCTACGGTGCAATCTTCAGAGGATAAACGAGGCACAAGAATCGGTACAGCAGGAAAAAGCCGTAGTGTCTCATTGATCACACAACGCAGGTATGGTAACTTGGGAAGATCTGAATCTTCAATCAAACGCCCCGATGCAACATGAAGATCAATCTCATTCCTTGCCTTCTCCATGACTTCTGGATGATTTAACATTAGGGACATTGCCTATTCCATGGTTGATCCTGTAGTTTCTTGCCCAGCTCCAATTACATCCTAAAGAAAATTTTCAAGAAAATAATATAGACGGAGTGAATTTGAATAAAAAACTAATTATTTTTTAGGATTATATTCAAATACAACTACAAATAAATTGAGTATTATATTTTTAAGATTGAATTTGATTACAATCAAATACTATTCGTGTTTGTTTAATTAACAATGAATTTCAATTTTGTGTTCCAATTGTTCCATTAATGTATAACATTGTTGGATGTTCATTTGAGTTCAAGTTTAAAAAGCTCTATTAGTGTTTGGAGTTTAGATGGATAGGATTTGAGTTTGTTTAGTTTATAATTTTTTATCTTTAAATTTTATTAAAAATAAAAAAATTTAAATAAAAAATGCCAATATCAAATTTTAATTTAAAAATAATAAGTTATACTATACAATAGTAGTTATATGAAAATTAAAAAAAAAAGTGATAAATAAATATATACAAGATCATTAATAATTTTTATTTAATAATCAAAGGAACTTGAATATTTGTGAATGAACTCGAATTCAATCAATTAATAATCGAGATAATTAAATATTTGAACTTGAATTAATAATTAAATCAACCAGCACATTCATAAACATTCCCACCAATTGAGGATGCTTGGGAGAGGAAGTTCGAATCTACCCCGGGCACCCATTGGACTTGCCCATTCCCAGTTTCCCCACATATTGGATGACAAACTGTTTATGGAATGGTGACCTAAATTCATTAAAGCAATTTAATAATTAAATGTAACAAGAAGAGAAGACAGTAAGTAGGGTAGAAGCTGTAAATAGAACCTCTTACCGCCATAATTCCCTTGAGGAGATCATCTGTGTAGTAATGAGGTTCAGCTTCTTGTAGTGACAACAATGATCGGATGATGGTCATGTTTTGGTTGGCTAACCTTGAACCTGCTTCGTTTCTTCGACCCTCATCGATTAGATGTTGCAGGTATTTATCCATTTCTCTGGAGTATTGCTTCACCTGTTTCTCAAACCCCCCAAAACCAATCCATCTCAAGAACGGAATAAAATCACAAAGGTGTACGGGTATGTCGGCTCCAAATATATCCTTACTCGTAGGTTCCGAGTCCGACCATTGTCTTCCAGTAAATACCTTCATTACCAAGTTGATTAGCAATTCCATGAACAAAGAATTCAAGTTTACTCTGCGGTTTTCATTAGAGCTGAAGAAAACTTTTCGTAGAATGAAACGTATTTCTCCAGCACGAATAGCAGAAAAACGGTTGAGGGCAGTGGAGGAAAAGATTTCGATGGTGGTGATGCGGCGAAGATTACGCCAGTGGTCTCCATAAGGGGAGTACGAAAGAGTGGTGTTGCTGTAGCCACCCTGTTCGGAGAAAATACAGGGTGGCCTGTTTGCGAAGATCTTATCATTCTTAGTGAAGCATTCCTCTGCAATAGACGGAGAAGACACAAGAACAGTAGAACGACTTCCTAATCGGAGGTAAACTATGGGGCCATACTTGGCGGATATTTGTTGGAGGGTTGTGTGAATTGGCCTCCGTTTGAAGAGATGGAGATGGCCTAAAATGGGCAGAGCTGGTGGGCTCGGTAGGAGTTTCTTTTTCTGTTTCTGGTACCATTTTTGAATGAAGAAAATGGAGAAAATCAGAACTAAAGAGCACAAGAGCACATCCATGTTGAAGAACTGAAGAAGGATAGATTTCTATAAGGGTTCCTCTGCATCCATGAATGGAGCTCTATATGATGGAAGGGGCAAGTTGCGTGAATAGGACTGCCATAGCTTTCATTGTCGGTGCTTCTGCAAAATATCATCTGCAGTCCGAATCATATCCGCATTACTTCATTTGACATTACTTGGTCCTACGCTAGCCGTATGTCCAGAGTGTATCATCTCATCATCTAAGGACAGAGTGGGAGAAAAGAAAAAAAGTTTAAATGAAAGGTAAATTATACGAAATGTTATATTGGAAGGTAACATTATAATATTAATTTTTTTTTAAAAAAATAATAATTAAAATTAAAAATATATTTTAAAAAAAATTAAGAGACGGACCATACACCACTCTATTCATATCACTCTTGTACATTGTCATGGTTGTCATTAATTTGGCTTGGAAAAGGTCTAGTTTTAAGCCAATTTAACTATGTCAGCTTATTTTGGAGGGAGAAAAAAAAATGGCAGGTTGAAAAAACAGAAGAGAGCAATAAAGTCATTAGTATGGTGCTGAATGTCAATTCTTATGCATCATTCTTTGGTGAAGTTTGACACGGCAATACATATGGGGCCGAACAGAAGAGATGTGACGATGACATGGCAAACGCAAGCAATAATTGCCATTTGAGATTCCAATTTATCTTAGCATGGATCAACTTTTCGTGTCACGATGAAATGGCAATAATGAATTAGTTTTCCTGCCGTTTTTCCTGATTGCTCTGTTAAGATACAGAGGCATGAAGAAGAAGCTCAGAAGAAGCAGACTGAAGAAGCTCAGTCGTGGAATCCTGGATAGTTAAGATAGTTAAGATGTTGGTTTGTTGTCCAGCTAGATAGTTAGTTTGTATAGCTGTCACTCCATTGTATTTATTCATCCCATTTGATATTGTTTTGAGTCCATTTTTTTCTGTATATATATAGACTTTATGTACATTTCTGAGATATAATGAAATCCACATTTTTCCAGATTCTTCTTTTGCTCTACACATTACTTCTTCTTCTTTGCTTGCCGTGAGTTGTGTTGATGAATTTCTTCATGGTATCAGAGCTTTACAATTGCGTCTGAGATACTGAGTAAATCAAATTGATTACCAGGTGTTTGAGAGAATACTTCAGTGTGCTCAATTCACCTGATTTGATTGATTCATCTTGCTCGGTACTCACTTGTGTTCAACTTATCTGATTCATTACTTAATTCCATGGCAAATCCAGAAATATCACTCTCCAGTCCATTTTATCTTCATCCAAGTGAAAGTCCTTCTTTAGTCTTAGTTCAACCGGCTTTAACTGAGAAAAACTATCATCAATGGTGTAGAGCCATGAGAATGGCCTTAATTTCGAAGAACAAGCTTAGCTTTGTCAACGGATTAATCAAAGCACCTGATCAGGGAGATCAGACTTATGCAGCATGGGAAATGTGCAATAATATGGTTCTGTCATGGATCTTGAATGCTGTATCACCTTCAATTGCTCAAAGTGTGATCTGGATGAATACAGCCTATGAGGTTTGGACAGACCTTTGTGAACGGTTTTCTCAAGGGGATTTCTTTAGGATTTCTGATTTACAGGAAGATATCTATAATTTGAAACAAGGCACATCCACAGTGAATGAATATTACACAAATCTGAGGATCCTTTGGGAGGAATTGTTGAATTTAAGGCCTCTTCCTACCTGTAAATGTGAGCCACGATGCAGCTTGTCCCGCACTTCCAAAGAATCAAAATGACTAATGATGCAGATATGTTGTTATTCGATTCATCAAAGGCCTTAAAGAAGAGTATAATGGAATTAAATCACGTGTTCTCTTAACTCAACCTTTTCCTACTATAAACCAAGCTTTTTCTATGGTTTTTACACATGAAAGATCGCTGAATTACAAGGTGCTGCACATTCTGATAATCCTCAAGTTTTTGTTGCTAAAAATACTATGGTTGACCAAACTGCTGGGATGTTTAATGGAAGTCCGAATGAGAGAGCCATGAACATGCGGTCAGGAATGTTTAATAGAGGTATCAGTGGAAGGAACATGATTGTTTCTAATAATCCTGTGAATCAGACTTTTAAAAGGTTCAATGCACAGAACAAACGAGTGCTGCATTGTGTGTTCTGTGGAATGCAAGGACATACTATAGATAGATGCTACAAGAAGCATGGATTTCCTCTTGGATATAAGGCAAAAAACAATAGAAGTATGAGTGGAATTATTCATCAAGCAAATGTTGTGGTTGATACAAACACTGTTGGGAACAATGTTGGGAATCAAAGTAAAGAGAATGTTCAAATTGGTTCTACCATTGCTGGAAATCAAGTTGCAAGCATTCAAAATCACTCTATTGATTCAATGGCTTCAAATTATGTTACACAAGAACAAGTATCAAGCATTTGTTAAATCCGATTCAGCCTCAACATATTACACCTCATAACACTACCATTTCTTCCATTCCTTCGCTTAATCAAGCTACCACATTAACAACTGATTTCTCAGCCTTCTTCTCAATCACTCAATGCACATGTATTCCTTCTTCCAGCTTGGATTTTAGACTCAAAGTGCTACGGATCACATATGTTGTGATATACAGCTTTTTCACTACTTCCCATCCTCGTAGAATATGTTTCGTTAAGTTGCCCACAGAAATATAGTTAAAGTCACACACATAGGCACAAGACAATTGACACCTCTTATTACTCTCTATAATGTTCTTTTGGTTCCTATGTTCTCCCGTAATTTGATATCATTACGCAAGCTCATTCAAGAACTTAATTGTGTCTGTCATATTCAAACAAAATTCTTGCTTTCTTCAGATCCTCATCATGGACAGATGATTGGATCACCTAGAGAATCTTCGGGACTATATTACTTTGATTTCCGTCGACAAATGTTCATTCATCACAGCACTGTGTTCTTTACAATAACAACCTCGTGATCCATCTTTACTTTGGCATTTTAGACTAGGACATCTCTCTTCTAAACACCTTTCAGTGATACACAAAACAAATACTCATGTTACTTTGCCAACCACTCGATGTATTCTCGCCCTATATGTCCTCTTGCAAAACAAAGATAGGTCGTCTTTTCCTTTACATGTTGGTGTATCCAATTCTATTTTTGATCTAATTCATGTTGACATTTGGGGTCCTTTTAATATCATCATCGTTTCTGGTCATAAATACTTCCTTACCATAGTAGATGATTACAAGCAGATTTACTTGGGTGTTTTTGATGAAACAAAAATCGAAGTGAGTTCTTTGCTTCCAACCTTTGTCAATTATGTTAATACACAGCTTTGATACAAGGGTTAAAGTTTTAAGATCAGATAATGGTCTTGAATTTCAGCTCAAAGATTTTTATCAATCCAAAGGAATCATACATCAAACATCTTGTCCTTATACTCCTGAACAAAATGGTATAGCCGAAAGAAAGCATCAACACATTCTTAATGTGGCTAGAGCACTTAGGTTTCAGCCTCAAGTGCCTTTGGTTTATTGGGGATATTGTGTTCAACATGCAGCTTATTTGATCAATCTTACTCCTTCATCCATCTTGAAAGGAAACACTCCTTTTGAATGTTTATATCACAAACCTCCCGATTACAACTCTCTTAGAGTGTTTGGCGACCTAGTCTATGCTTGTACTTTGATTCCTCATAGACACAAATTTGACTCTAGAAGTAGGCCTTGTGTTCTTCTAGGTAATTCTCACACCACAAAGGGATACATTTTACTTGATTTCTTTTCCAGAGAAATATTCATCTCTAGAAATGTGTCCTTTCTAGAATCACATTTTCCTTTTCTCAATCCTCCTACTAAATCTACTTCTTCCTCATCTTTGCCTGCCTTACCAGCTCCTTTTTCTTCCTCCTTACCTAATTCCTCTACTACTAATCCTCGCTATCATATCTCCCCTCATTTTCCTGAAGAAGCTCAGCCACTACGCAGGTCTACTCGCACATCTACACCACCCGCATATCTTTCTCGATTATGTTTGTTCTCATGTTCATGCACACACCAGCTCCCATATTCTTCCTTCCCTTGAGTTTTCTTCTGTTTTTGTGAGTAACTCCTCTATTCATATTGAACCTAAACACTATTTTGAAGTCGTGCAATCAAGCAGAGTGGTGTAAAGCTATGCAATCTGAGATTTCAGCTCTGGAAGCCAATCATACTTGGCATTTGGTTCCATTGCCCCCTGGCAAAACGGCTATTGGTTGCAAGTGGGTGTATAAAGTTAAGTATAAGGCAGATGGCTCTATAGATCGATATAAGGCTCGACTAGTTGCCAAAGGTTATAATCAACAAGAAGGCATTGATTTCTTAGATACCTTTGCTCCCGTTGTTAAGATCACTACTATTCGTTGTATGCTTGCTCTTGTCGCCATTCATAAGTGGCATATACATCACCTTGATATTAATAATGCCTTCCTTCATGGAGATTTGTATGATGAAGTATATATGGTTTTACCACCTGGTTTTTCTTCATCCAATCCTAATTTGGTTTGCAAACTAGATAAGTCTCTATATGGACTTAAACAGGTTAGCCGCCAATGGAATGCTACACTCACCACTCATCTGCTTTCCCTTGGTTTTGTTCGACCTAAATGTGATTACAGCCTCTTTTTTAAACATGAATCTGGCTTATTCATTGCACTTCTAGTCTATGTGGATGATGTCCTTGTAATGAGCAATCAGTTGGAGGCTGTCACTGACATTAAAGCCAAGCTTCATACTGAGTTTCAAATCAAAGATTTAGGTGAGTCGCATTATTTTTTGGGACTTGAGGTCCACAGTAAATTCCGATGGCATTTCCTTATCACAAAGACAAGTATATTCTTGATTTATTGACTACTCATGGCTATCTAGATTGTAAGCCAAGACAAACACCTTTGGATTACAAGCAAAAATATTATGCCGGTGATTCTGAACTTTTCCCCGATGCTTCTCTCTATCGCAACATTATTGGTAGACTTTTATATCTTACTCACACAAGACCCGATATTTCTTTTGTTGTTCAACAACCTTATTCAATTTTTGGGAGCTCCTACCGTCTTACATATGCAGTGGTGTTTGCGTAATTCTTCGCTATCTTAAGGGTTCTATTTCTTTTGGCCTCGTTTTTCTCTACCGCCAATGCACTCCAGCCATGGCCTTATGCCGATTCCGATTGGCAGTGCTGCCTTGATACTCGAAGATCTCATATCGGCTTTTGTGTTTATCTTGGTGATGCTCTCATTTCATGGAAATCTAAGAAACAAACCGTTGTTTCTCGCAGCTCCGCCGAGGCGTAATATCGTGCTTTAGCTCAAGCCACTTGTGAATTACAATGGCTTCTCCAACTCGTTTAAAGAACTTCATTTCGTCCGCCTCTTACCTGTTCCACTCTTTTTATGACAACAGTAAGTACTATTTCTTTAGTTGAAAACCCCATTTTCCATGAACGCACTAAACACATTGAGATTGATTGTCATTTTCTTCGTGATCTATTTCAATCCGATGTATCAAACCCCTTCCTAATTCCTCTTCACTCCAGCTTAGTCGATATCTTTACTAAGGCTCTTCCTCCTCGCCTCCTTTCACCTTCTTTTATCTCATCTTGGTGTTTTGTCTCCATCCGGCTTATGGGGATGTTAAGATACGTAGGCATGAAGAAGAAGCTCGAAGAAGCAGCATCAAGAGAGGCATGAAGAAGAAGCTCGTAAGAAGCGATCAAGAAGCTCACCGTGGAATCCTGGATAGTTAAGATAGTTAAGATGTTGGTTTGTTGTCCAGCCTAGATAGTTAGTTTGTATAGTCGGCACTCCATTATATTTATTCATCCCATTTGATATTGTTTTGAGTCCATTTTTTCTCGTATATATATAGACCTTATGTACATTTCTGAGATATAATGAAATCCACATTTTTCCAGATTCTTCTTTTGCTCTACACATTACTTCTTCTTCTTTGCTTGCCGTGAGTTGTGTTGATGAATTTCTTCATACTCGATCAAGAAAAGTACAAATTTTGTATTTGGAATAATTTTTTTAAAAAATATAAGTATTATTTTATAAAAATACAAAATTTATTGATTTAAAAATTAATATTTTGATTTATTTAGAGTAAATAATAAAACAATTAAAATTTATTTATATTAAATGTATTTTTGATCAAAATAAAAAATATTTTATTTTAAAAAAAATACAAATTCAAATCCACCCACAACCTCAGCTTTTTAAATCTAATTTTAATTTTCACTCACCTGTAGCACACATCACATCACAGGAGCAAATCTTTCCGTGGTTGTCACAACTACTGTTTGTTTCAACAACAAAGGAGGGCTTCTCTTGTATTAATACTCATTTCCTCCCATTAAAATTAATAATAATTAATTTAATACAATATTTTATGTAAAAATAAAAAATAATAATAATATAATATAATATAATTTAGTATAATAAAAATAAAAAATATATGAGTCTCATAATATTTTATATCAAATATATATATAAAAATAATATATGTGGAATCTATTAATTATTTTATAATAAATTATATAGTAAAAATTTTTCTTTTAAGAAAAATATTAAATTTTTTAAGACAACCTAAAATAGTAAGTATGTCAATTTTGTTGAGATTTAGATTGTATTTGAATAAGAATTATATTTAAATAAATTTATTAAAATTTAATAAAATATTATTAAATATAAGATAAATGTAGAGCCCAATCATTAATAAAAATAAGAAAATATGATGTGTTATGAGTATATGACATCTATAAAAAAAATAAAAATTATATAAATTAATATTATTTTCAATTAAATATTTTATTTGGATTGAAAAAAATTTCTCCTCAAATATAACCGTATAATATAGAGAACTGTCATTTCCATATGGATTTTTTTTTTTCTTCTTTATGTATTGCAATCCTCCACGCATCAACACCTATAAGATTGAGTCGCTAATTATTTAAATAAGAAAGATGTCAGCACAAACATTTCATTGCGAAACTGACATCATTCATTCCTACTGGTTCTAAATTGTCTTTGGTTCTTCATTCAAATAAGCATTATTGTTTTATCTACGGCAATTATTTTAAAATGATAAATATTTATTTTACTTTGTCTATTGATCACTTAGATTTGGCTTATCTCGAGATAACAAATTTGATTACAATCAGTTGGGACTTGGGAGGAAATGCTGAATTTTGTCCCCAAATAAGTCATATTGAGAAAGAGGAGATGCTAGATTTTGTCACCGTGACTATGGAGAAAATATGGTAATCCAGAAACAAGCTCAGATTGGGAGAGCCAGTGGAATGCAAACATAAGAAGAAACTTAACGAAGTTCCCCCACCTAGCGACACTAGTTGGAAGCTCCCTCCAAAGAATTGGTGCAAAAACTAACTTTGATGCTGCTATTCAGAATGGAGAAGTAGTGACTGTTGAAGGTCTTAAAATGGCAGAAGACACCTAGGTGGATAAAATGATCAATAAAGGTGATCCATTGAACGTTATTACAGTTCTAAATGGTCACTACAAAGTTGATACAGAATCTGCTAAATAGATCCTTGCACTATGGCCACGTTGGAAAGTAGTGCATACACCTAGAATATATATATCTATATATATATATGCAAAAAACTTTTATTGTGACACCTGACAAGACTTGAAGTTATTGAAGTGACATTTGACTTTACCTTTTTAAGGCACATCAATAACTTGACACGTGGTGTTGCTATTTGTGCTTTAGATTAATGGAGAGCCTGACATGTGGCATTGTCATGCGAAAAACCTTGAGCCTCAACCACATGTGTCTCACACGACTCTCTTGCCTACTGCTGGTCACGCGGCGGCTCCCCTTTGTTATGTTCTTCCCTTGATTTCCATTGTTTATTGACTTCCACACTCGTGGATTCTCGCTTCTTTGATTTCTTCTCCACATTAAATTGGCAACTCATAGAATTAGTAAAACTTTTTCTACGACTTTAAATCTTGCTTGAAACCTAGGATTAACACAAATCCAACATCTACCACATTCTTCTTTGCAAAATCCACTATGCGGCTCTTCGATTTGTTAACCCGATTATCTACTGTCAATAAATTTAAATTGTTGAATACTAAGCATCTGAAGGAGATGATGCAGTTTCAATTTTTTAAACCCAGGTCAAGTACATTGGCCCTTCTTGATGAAAGTCACTAAATTTGTTATTGTATATAAAATGTGGGGGTTTCATAGAATTGTATGAGTTGGGAAAATATAGTTATTGTGAAGCATAGGAATAAGTGAAGAGGGCTTCTAGAATTAGCATAGTAGACTATCTTTGTTTTTGGAATTCATAATTTGATGTGCCGTTTAATTTTGATATTGGGATTATTGATAAAGTTTGTGTCGTTTTGTGATGGCTGTCTATTTTGTATTAGATTTCTTTGACTGGATCTAACATGGAAACCAGAAGGATTGAAATAGGGAAAGAGTTCAGGCAGAAACCAGCGGCAAGGGGAAGGCTAAAGATGATGGCTTGACTCGGACAAGCATCGTGAAAGGTTCCCATTTTATTTTCTTGAAATTTCATCATTAGCGTCACAAGATGTTTTTTTTTTTTTTAAGGTTTAATTAGGGGTTGATTCCTACGACTCATTATCCTTATGATATGGTCATGCTCTGTTGTGTATGAAATTGAGATATGTGATTTTTTTTCCTTCCCTCTATTCTAAAATTATGATTTTTGGTAATTTTATTGATAAATTTAAAAGTGTTTATCATGATCTTTTGTTTTAGTACGTGAGAGATATGTATTTTTAGTACTTATACCTATGTGAGTGGCCTTGCTATCTCATCTAATTTACCTACAATATGAATATGATGATGTGTGTGGATGGTTGCATAATCCGGCCTATAAACATAGAGATTTTAAATAGCTAGCTTGGTTGGATTTGAATTTTGGAAGCTATATACATTTGATAATTTAATAGAATATGAATATGACGAAGCTATATATGGTTGCATATCCTTGCATATTTTGTCAGTCTCATTTGATAGAGGGTGAATTCATAGTTCGATGAGTAGTTTAATTTTGATATTGGAAATGTTGATAAAGTTTGTATTTTTTTTGTGATGGATGTCCTGTTTTGTATTGAATTTCTTTGACTAGATCTAACGCGGAAACCCAAGGTATCAAGATAGGGAAAGAGCTCGTGCAAAGGAACAAAGGGCAAGAGGAACGCCAAAGACGATGGTTTGACTCCCGAATGTACCTCATGAAAGGTTGCCATTTTATTTTCTTGAAATTCCATCATTAGCATAAGAAGATGTTTTGTTTGGACTATATACATTTGCATGTTTTTAGTTGCATTTGCTTGCTTTTATACTCACAAATTTCATTAGCTCTGATTACATGCGATAAGAATGCATTGGGTATATGTTACGTTAACGGAAAAGTTTCTACCATTTGGTATTTTGGGTCTAACCGTGATTAATGGTTTTGCAAAGATGCCAAAGCACTCCAAGAAAATGCTGCAAAGAAGGTAACACAAAGCGCAAGGGCCGATGATGCCGGAAGTAAAAGTAACAAGAAATGATATTTTTTTGGTTTGGGTCTCTAGACTAAAGCTCATTTTGAAGACAAATTTCCTGTACTGTTTATTTTGAAAAACACCTTGAAGTTTTAGAAGAAAAAGATATGGAGCTTGAGACTAAAATGCCAAATCCACAAGAAAAGAAAAAAAAAATAGGGCATCCACAACCTATTTTGTTGACAATGTTGTTGCCATGTCAACAAAATATTTGTGTTTGTGATACAGATCTCAAGACAGTGGAGATAACAAACAGAACTTTGATTTGAATACAGAAGGAGCAAACAAAAAGAAGAAACTTTTTGTTGTAGGACATGAAAAATGACAGCAGAAAAGATTGATAAATAAGAATCTTAGATTTGGTGTTTAGTACAATGAATGTTACTCTAAACTTAGGCTTGGTTTGGTTGGAATGAAAATAGGAAGGAAAAGGGGAGAGGAAGTAATTTAGGAGATAAATACAACATTTATCTCGTTTGGTTGGAGTGTAAAGATAGTAAGAAGTAAATGTAGAAAGAGAGTGGTTTCCTTCCACATCAGCAAATCTCTTTACCGATTTGGACAGAAATCAAATTTACTTTCTATTTTCACTACAACCAAATAGGATTAGAGTAAATACATTTACTTCCCCTAGTGGAAGTAAAATGTGCCACTTCTCCTCCATTTTCTTCTCCCCCTCCCCTTCATGAAGCAAAACAAACCTTAGTACTACTTCACATTAGATCTTAAGCAGAATTTGTAAGGCTTAGATTGCGGTTTTGCAGCAGAATATATTTTGCAAATTATTTATGAATTCTATATGTGTATTAAAAGGTTACTATCTTAAAAATATGCATGAAAAAAAGCATAGATATGATAGATGATATTTGTTTTGATCTAATGTGTTGGAAAGAAATATATAGAAAGAGGAAAGAAAAATAAATAAATAAAATAAAACACGAAAATTTAACGTAGTTCGGTATCTCAATTAGACTTACATCTACGACCTCGAAGGGAAACACTTCACTATGTAATTTTTGAACAGACAAATTACAAACCCTCACAAAATAACTCAAGGCCCAAAAATCTCCCAATTTACTAGGCTTAATGAGTTGGTGCCCTCTCCCTAAAAAAACACTAACCTATTTATAGGGAAATCATTCCTTACCCTTTTTTTAAACTATCTCATGTGGGATTGAGAAAAACTCAATATATCCTCCATTTTCTCGATTTTTCAAATTACAACAGAATTTGAAAACCTAACTTTATTGTCAATCCTTGCAGTCTTCTTCTCTATTGCTTCTTCCGTTTTACTTCTTTCAAGTTGCTTCTTCAAGGAATGATCATCAAGATGATAGATATTTTTGCTCTTCTTTCTTCCTTGCATAACCAGACAGTTCCCTTTGAATATTTTGCAAGACTTTCCAACTCCAACATACTTGTATCTTTTTTATGCCATCACACCTAATGAAATAATGTTAACACTAGAATCACGAACATACCTTACATTAAGAAGTATTTTGACTTCACTATTGTGGAGCTTGAGGTGGATTCGTCCAACGCCTTCAACTCCGAAGGAACGCAGAAACAGGGGAGCTTGCACCGTGCCAAAAAAATTGGAGAAAAATTAAAACGCGAGCCATAAAGGCCATGCGGAAGCGTGAAGATCATACATTTGCGCTCCTTAACCCTTTTAGGTTAAGTAAGAGCGGATTAAACGACTGGAATCGCCTCGCTTTGTCCACTTGAAGGAGCTTCCGGTTGAACACCCGCTAGCCTTCTACTCCGCCTTGTTTGCATTAACGCTTAGCTCTCCAACTCTCGAGATATTCCTCAACCTAACCTCTAGTCGGTGAACACTATAGTGAAGAGGAAGGGTCTCAATTCTCCTTGGTTTACCTGCTATTGGTTAGCAAAGTCCAAGGAGAAACCAAGAAGAAGAAAACGTGAGAGAGAGGAGAGAAAGAGACCACGTGAGTCTTGTGGCTTGGGAAAGAAAAAATTTAGGGTTTTTTTCTTTTCAAAGAGTTGTTTATATTTGGCCTAAATTAGGTCTCTCAATCTTTGATAAACATCTCCCCGGGATTTCAAAACACCCAGATGTTATCCTGAGAAACAGTTTGGCCTAACCTTAAACTCCTCTTAACTATATCTGGAAAAAACCCTAAGGTCCAAGCTATTGGACCAGATAAATATTTATTATTTTTCTTGGACTCAAAAAGGCCTAAAATAATAAATATTAATTATTTATTTTCTGGGCTTACATAAGTAACCCAATAAATAATTAATGAGCCCAAATGAACCATAATAATTAATCTTTAATTATTTATTTCTTGGGCCTATATAAATAACCCAATAAATAATTAAATATTAATTATTTTCCCTAATTTAAGCCCAGATTAATTTCTTAATTATTCATACTGGACCTAGGCCCTGAATAATTAATTAACCAAATAAACTAGATAATTAATTTCTCTCAACTTCTATTTTATTTATTTATTTATTTTATCTCAGTCCAATAATAAATTAGACTTCCTGAATAAAATAAAATAAAACAAAATAAAATAAAATCCTCTTCAACTGAGACCAATTCCTCAACCCAAAAATAGTTAGGACTTACGGGCTATCTCGAGAACCAAAAAGACACATCGCCTTGGCTGCTAAAATGACCAAAATACCCCTGCTATATAAATAGCTGTATTTTGCATTCTAAATATTTCCTAATATCACCATAAGAAAATATTGACCCCAAGGACAATGCTGCATTCGCAAAGTCCCCGACCTACAGGTGAAATGACTAAAATACCCCTCTACACATCGCCGTACATTTAGAGAGGAAGAAGTGTACTAACACCCCCCTAAATGACATCTACCATCCTTAGGCTTCTAGTCCAATGATCCACGACTTCCTGGAGTGTTTCCGCTTTCCAATGGAGCTACCCTAAAGCAAACATCCAAGTCATGTTTCCCAGGGCCCCGGATAATTTAGACCATTCTGACAACCACAAGGGCGATATAGTGCAGAAACTATCTTGTATAAGTCTGTTTTAACTAACTAGTCACACATACCCAACATACAAGTATATTGACCCTATGATAGAACCTCAACTACAGCAAATCAAAGTATATGCTTCCAGCTTCGCTAGACCACCAACTCATACTCAAGTCATAGAGTACTAGTCTACGCTGTAGTGGTAGTAGTCTAGGTTTCTACCATATAGTACTTTGAGAAACCACTACTACAGGTCCTGTTCTACGTATTCGAAATACGCTTATGTCATGAAGTGAGTGGACTACCCACTGGCTAAAGGTAAGCCATTCCCCATTTGGAATTCATAACATAATAACCACTGCAGCTAACTCAAGATCGTGAGTGGGATAATTTTGCTCGTAAGGTTTTAATTGTCTTGATGCATAGGCTATAACCTTCTCATTCTGCATTAACACACAACCCAAACCGTTTTTTAACGCATCACTATAGATTACAAAACCTCCTGATCCAGATGGGAGTGTGAGTACAAAGTGAACGTTAATCTTTTCTTCAACTCCTGAAAATTGGTCTCACATACTGAACTCCACTCGAACTTGGTCTTTTTTTGGGTAAGACGAGTTAACGGTCCTGAAATTTTTGAAAAATCCTTCACAAACTTTCGATAATACCCAGCTAACCCCAAGAAACTTCTCACTTCAGATGCATTAGTTGGTCTAGCCCAATTTGCAATGGCTTCTACTTTCTTAGGATCTACAGCTACTCCATTTTCAGATATAACATGACCCAAGAAAGCACACTCCTGAGCCAAAATTCATACTTGCTAAGTTTCACGTACAATTTCTCCTTCCGCAAGGTCTGCAAAACCACTTCCAAATGCTGCGCATGCTTTTCTTCGGACGATGAATATATCAAAATATTGTCAATAAATACCACTACAAACTTATCTAATCACTACTGGAAAATGGCCGATCACCCACGGCAAATTCTGTGGCTGATCGACCAAATTTCGTGGCTGATTGATCTCAGCCATGGAACAGCCACGGAAATTTTTTCGTGGCTAAAATCGTCGTGGCTGATTAATCAGCCACGGAAATTATTTCCGTGAGTGATTAGCAAGGGAATATTTCGTGGTTGATTAATAAATTACGTGGCTGATTTAATAAATCATAATTAAATTTTATTTTAATTAAAAAAAGTCATCAGCCACGGAAAATTTCCGTGGCTGATTTAATAAATAATAATTATTGAAAATTCGTGGTTCACAACCCACTTCGTGGACCAAGCACACTTGATTGTAACCTTCAAATTAATTGAAGAATGTTTTGAGTCCTTTGAGAGTTGAACCCATGACCTCCCATACGGTAAGCTAAAAAATTACCCAAGATAATTAATTAATAAACTAATTTAATTAAATTAGTCCAAAACTAATTAAATAGCTCATTAATTAATTAATTAATCCACTTAGACCCAATATAAAATTACTCACGATATTTAATCAATAAATTAATTTAATTAAATTCACCTAATAAATTATTCTAGCCCAAATAAATAATTAATTGAATTCCTAAAACAATTCTTCCATTATTAATTTACTCAATAAGCCCATGTAGTAAATAAATTTATTAAGGTTACTTGAACTACTCTGAGGACTAAAAAGACATATTATTCTTGGCTATTAAAATGATCAAAATATATTTACTAACAAATAGCCGTATTTTATCATTTTAAATATTTTATTTATCACCATATGAAAATATTGACCCCAAAAATAATATTGCAAGTGCAATGTCTTCGACCTACAGGCATAATAAAGAAAATACCCTTATAGGTAGCACCCGTCATTAAGATAGGAAAAATGCACTAACATATTCCTCAATGACATCTACTATCCTTTGATAACTAGTCCGATAATCCATGACTTCCAGTATGTATCAACTTATTTTCGAGAGTTACCTAAAAACATACATACTAAGTCATGTTTTCCAAGGCTCTGGATTATTTAGATTATCCCGAACAATCACAAGATGGTGATTTCTTCATGTAATGAAGTATAGAAACTTTATTGTACAAGTCCGTCTTAATTAGTTAGAGTCATACACTTAACGTATAAGGTTATTGGCCTTGCGATAAGACCTCACCCATCATACATCAAAGTGTACAAGTTCGACCACCAGACTACCAACTTATACTCAAATCTTACGGTACTCAGTCTATGCAGTGAGTAGCAATAAATCAATCTTTATTTATTTTAGTACGTTTATAAAAATTATTATCGTGTGGTTCAATTTTACGTATTCTAAATACACTCATACTATTGGTGTGAGTGGACTACTCACTGGTCTAAGATAAACCACCTCCCATTTAGAGATCATAGTGTAATGATCTAAATCTTGATGAAGTGTCCAAGTTCATTAATTGATTAAGAACATTTTTATTTGTATGTTAGTAGCCCATAATCTACACATTTATGTGAAAGTACAACCCAATCACGTAAATCACTTGCTAACATACTTAGAACTTAATATGCAAATATTTGAAAATAAACAAACATTAATGAATGAAATATTTTATTACTTCTCAAAATATAGAAATACATAATCTATTTTGAGAATACATTCCAATAATCTCTCATTTTGCACTCTGGGTTACCACACGTTGGGCCCATAACTTAGTCGAATGTCGACACTTTGTGCAGATACGGACAAAAAAGGTAGGTGATCGGCCTACCGGGTAAGATACTCCTCATTTTCTATAACCAAACAACAACCGGATGTCCATTCCAGCAAAAACACAGATCACTTGAACGAAAAATAAACTCGCTAGCTCGGACCGGCACGACCCATCGGGATCGACATCTTATCCGGCCAGGACTTACCCCTCGTAGAGGTGGCCACCTATCGAGAGACTTACCCTAACCCCTCAAAGACTAGCCCTAGCAGTCCACCCTTATTGAATATTCAACGTAACATATCCCACATGGGAAAAATGAACCAAAACACGCTTTCACTTGAAAATGGCAATTAAGGGTTTCCAAAGTCTTTGTCAAAATCAGTTTTAGAAAGAGTTTTTGAGTTTGAGTAAATCTGCTTATTGGTTTTCAAATAATTCATTTGTCCGAAATAAGAAAAAATTCAATCCTTAATTGCCTTTACAGAAATGAGTGTCCATGCACTCTACATTTGGCTTGCCATAATAAACATTTTATATCAATCGGGTGTTATGCGAAGCTTACCCGATCCTTAGCTCGAGATAAAATAAAGATCTTCAAT
>JANUWF010002582.1:0-16715 GCA_026120185.1 Voacanga thouarsii
TTTGTGTTCAAGTTAGGGTTCCTTCAAATTCCTATCATTGATGTTGCAATCTCTTGTTAGATTAGGGTGTTTAGATGTCTTTGAAGTATTAAGAGTGATAATTTACCTTACATTTTTAATGTTCTTGTGTGCGGGTTTGGTAGGATCTATATTCTTGAGTGTAATCCACAAGTTTTGGTGCTTCCTAAGATCATATCAATGTTGGGAAATATGCCTTTTTAGACTAGGCTTCTGATGTAAAATATCGAATGTTTTAATAAAAGAATTTATTTTCAGAAATTGTTTGTGAATTTATATTTTTATTTGTACACAATTACAATTGGAAAAGACCCATTGTGTTTAAGTAAGTGGTCTATGTGAATGGAGGTCTTTCACAGTAAAGTATGGATCACGGGTTACTTAACACATAAACGTTCGTTCTTAACCAATTGATGAGAATGGGAATCTCATCATGTCTAGGTTATTATGTTGTGAATTTTAAATGGGGAATAGCTTACCTTTAGCCAGTGAGTAGTCCACTCACTTCATGACATAAGCGTATTTCGAATACGTAGAACAAGACCTATAGTAGTGGTTTCTAAAAGTACTATATGGTAGAAACCTAGACTACAACTGCTACAATGTGGACTAGTACTCTATGACTTGAGTATGAGTTAGTGGTCTGACGAAGCTGGAAGCATGTACTTTGATATGCTATAGTTGAGGTTCTATCGTAGGGCCAATGTACTTGCATGTGACTAGTTAGTTAAGATAGAATTGTACAAGATAGTTTTTATACTATATCGCTCCTTGTGGTTGTCTGAATGATCTAAATGTCCAGGGCCCTCGAAAACATGACTTGGATGTTTGCTTTAGAGTAGCTCCCTTAAAAGGCAGATACACTCCAGAAGTCATGGATCATTAGACTAGAAGCCTAAGGATGGTAGATGTCATTTAGAGAGGTGTTAGTACACTTCTTCCTCTCTGAATGTACGGCGATGTATAGAGGGGTATTTTAGTCATTACACCTGTAGGTCGGAGACTTTGCTAATGCAGCACTATCTTTGGGATCAATATTTCCTTATGGTGATATTAGGAAATATTTAAAATGCAAAATACAGCTATTTATATGGCAAGGGTATTTTGGTCATTTTAGTAGCCAAAACGGTGTGTCTTTTGGTCCCCAGTATAGACCGCGAGTCCTAATTAAATACTGGCTAAGAAATTAAATTAAATTAAATAGAATTTATTTTATTTCAGTAGCCTGATTTAATTGTTGGGCTAGAATAAAATAAAGGTCTATGGAGAAAGAGAATTAATTAAATTAGTTTGTTGGGTTAATTAATTATTCAAGGCTTTAGCCCAGTTTGAATAATCCTGAATAATTAGAGATTAACCTGGGACTAAAATAATATAGGCTTATTTATGGGACTAGTTTATTTGGGCTGAAAAATTAATTATTAATTGGGCCATTTATTTGGTTCTAATTAGAATAATTAATTAAGTCCACTAAGAGCCCAATGGGCCAGTCCAGTTTAACCTAGGGTTTTATTTAGGTTAAACAGGAGAATGAAGAAACAACATTGTTTTTAATGCTTCTTCTCTGTGGAAAAAAAAAACAGACGTCTCTCTCTCCAGAAAATATTCCTTTAGCCTGTAAGTTGTTCACCAAACAGGATTAGGTAGGCCATATACTGGAAGATCAAGATTTAGGCGTTCACCTACATGCACAGACGTAGTAGAAGGCTTGCAGGAATCGCACCAGAGGTTTCCACGGGCGTGTCTACCCCAGTTCCGCATATTCCAGTCCAGCTAATTTTGAGAACAAGAAGAGGTAATAAAGAAAAATATTTTTTTTTTCCCTCCTCTTCTTCACGCAGAAAAGCTGCGTTCTTTTTGTGTTCCACGGCTGGTTTTTTGGTTGTGTTTTGCTTGCAATTTAATCTTTAATCAAGGGGTATCAGAGCTTGCATTGTGTTGATTCTAATCAACCAACTTTCTTTAGGATAAGGTACAATCTTTTTCATGATTTCTTGAAAATTTTTCAGTTTTCGTCACTATTTTTCGTGCCATTTTTGAATGCTTGGAACTTAAGATTATGCCAAGAACTTGTTGCTAAATTGATACTATAGGTTAGTATGATGTTTGAGGAATATTATGGCATGGAAAATTGTGGATTTGAAGCTCATATTGCTGCAGATTTCTTATTCCTGTAACTAAATTTCTTGCAATTTTTGTGAGTTAAAAATTTGGAGTTATTTGGAGTGAATTTGAGAATTGTGGAGTTGAAAAATTCGTGCATTTTTGTTCCAACTTCTTCTTCTTCTTTAGGGGGGGGAGGTAGTATAGTTTGAAATCATGTTGCTGCTCAAACTTAACAAAAAAATTTCAAGGCAATGTGCTTAGCATTTCTGTAGTGGAATTGAATAGACTAGATACTCAACTATAGCAACCTCTGAATTATAAGATAACAAATGGATCCTAGCCATTCAAATGTTCCAACACATAGTTGAAGATAAAGTCGACTTTTGCTCATCTTTATTCTCCATAATAAAACCTAGTAAGTCTTTAAATTTTACTTCCATAATGCTAAATATATAAGCTGCCATTGAATTTACAATGGGACTAGACTTTGTGTGCTAAGGTGTCTAGTAAACCATAGTGAATCCTATCCTATAGATGGTGTAGAAAGGTTGTTTGAGATACAGTGGAACTGGAACAGCTTTTAAGCAATAAGGCATGAGTGTAAAGAATGTCAAAGTAAAGAGAAGAAACAGAGGCTTCAATTGCATCATCATTGTTATTCTTGTACCATTGTGCTTTGGTTGACCTCATAGAAATAGCTTTTTCATATGAATATTCTTCAACTGCACAAAGTAGCCATGAAACAAATGGATAGGCTGCCTTTAAAGAAGCAAGTTAACTAAAGGTTCAAAGTTTTTCTTGATTGTAGCTTTAAGCTTGGAATTGAAGAGGAAAATCATAGCATATGACCTGTTGATAAAAGTGAAGTCTTAAAAGCCATTGTTGAAGCCCAAAGATAATTTTAGCACTAGAAACAAAATGCAAATTTCTGCTAGTTCATGAACCTCTCTATTGTTTTGGAAGAGTTTGGTTTCCAAAGTTCAATCTTAGATTTCCATTTTAAGTAGTTATTTTGAACACTTTGCTTTCAATATTCAAGATCCTAGCAGTCAAACTGTGACAAGTCAAATACAGATGGAATTGCAATGTTCTAATAGAAGTACCAAAGTGACTTTATATTTTAAACCTATTACATGCCTTGTACATGGTGCAAGCCTTGTCCTGAAGAATGTAGTGCAAGACTTGTACATAGTTTGCGAAAAGGCCTAAGATTTGTTCTTGTACGTAATGCAAGCCTTTAAATCTATTACTTCTATTTCTTATATTTTAGAACAACACCAGCTAAAGGTCCTATCATCTGTTCTTTGTGAAAGTTCCATAACTCAAGCTAAAAGGCCTACAATTATCAAATCTTAAAGAGAAAAGTAAAAAACTTTGGAGGTAGTGCTTTGGAAGATGACGTCTCACCTCTTTTTTGTTTCTACTTTTGCTACTTGTATTCCTTAGGCTACAATTCCTAAACTCTAAATTGCTTTAGTAGCACATTGGTTTTTACTATATTCTTTTGAAAATACCTATAAGGTTGTTGTTTACTATATTGGTGATGCGTATAGATTTGGGTATAAAAATTACATAAAAACTAAGCACATTCCCAATCAAGTTTACATTAAAATGTTGACCCCAAATTACACATATGAGCAAGCGTACTCATCATTAACATAGCATAGGGTTCAAACGAGTGTTGATCCTCAAGGAATAAGTATGCATTAATCACTTTTCTTTCATTGTTTAACCGACTCAATAAAGTGAAAAACGAAATAAAATAAAACAAAAGAAAATAAAAATAAAAATATATACATGTCAATGATGAAAAATTATATAACTGAAGCCATCATTTAGACAAACATGATCTTAAAGTATCTAACCATTATCATAACCAATTATTCTCTTGGCATCATGAAGGATGAAGGTAGATTTACTTTGATAGTCAATCTATGAAATCACTATCCTCTAGATAAATTAGCATCACTTGGTCTGTCTCAACTAATTCACCCAAAAGACGTATTAAACACAATCCTTAATTAAATTTCCTTGGTCTGGCAAATTTAAAGCATGAAATTAATCAATGAATCCTTGGTCTTGCAAACATCAATTAACCTTTAATTACTCAATCCTCAGCAATTAACCTCTTTGGTCTAACAAGTTAACAGCCAATAAATATGAAATTAATCAATTGAAACCACCATCAACCTCTTTGGTCTAGCAAGTTAATGAAAAGAAACAATCAATTAATTTCGTAATATGCCCAAGTAATTAAATACCAAGAAGAACAATCAATTAATCAAAAGATCAAATAACTATAAATATCATGAATATCTACAACAATGTCGAATTACAATAAAACAATTAACATAGCATTGTCCAAGAAAAAGAAAATAAAGTAAAAGAAAGCACTCATAGGCAAGCCTCATTCTTCTTCCTTTGAAGACCTTCTTGCACAATCCTCCTTGAATTGAAGAATTCCTCATTTGATTTGAGTGATTTTCTGTGACGATCAATGAATTCTCCCCTTTTCCCTTATGTTTTCCATCTATTTATAAGCTTGGGATGTGTCTAAACTCATTGGTGCAATGTTCTTGGCTGAGTAGAAGTTAGAAGATACTAAAACTCCACAGATTACAAAAAACCGCGTAGAAAAATCACAATCCCGCCTTTTCCTCAGAGCACAATCGGCGCCACCTTGGCTCTCGGAGCCAGCATCGGTTCCACTTGGTTTCGCTTTGTTTTGACAATTTTTCATTACCTCGAAGTTTATGTCATCAGTGCATGGTCGGCGCTAGTTCCAGTGCCCTAGCCAATACCGCCACTCATCTGTTTTGCGACGTTTTTACTTCATTTTACCCTAAAAATCTGTAATAATGAACAAACTACCTTTTCAATGGTAAAATCTCAAAATATGAAGGAATATGACTAGCTATTGAACAAAATGTATCACAAAAGAGCCTCAAATAACTTGGAAAAATATGACTAATTTAGCCCGTATCTTATTCCCCCACACTTAGCTCTTTGCTTGCCCTCAAGCAAAGTATCAAAGACAGGTAGGAAAACACAAAGTTTAATCTAATCACTTAATCAATTTCAAAACAATATCCTCAATGCTTTCTTCATTCAAGAACATAAAACAAATGCTACTACATCTTTCACAACAAATGCAAGACTTGTGTAAGTGAATAATGACTTAGTAGAACCATCTCAATACTTAACAAGATTCTCAAACCATTGGAAAAAATTTAGTTCCAAAAGAGTATGCATTCCATAGGCTTACTTTTCATACACTCTCTCCACTAATCCGAGACATATCATTATTCTACTTAGGTCAAGTAGGACTTTCAAGCATGTAATGTAAGGCTAAAGGTTTGTAATGTAGCTTATCAAACGAAGGATATAGGAGAATCAAAAATCAAAGAAGCTAAGAATTTGCAAGAAAAGGATAAACAAAATGAATCAATAATTTCCAACTCTTCTTGCTCTCCTATTCCAGAAATCAATCAAACCATAACCTTATTCAGCAATTACAACTCAACTCAAGCAAATCCTGCATTTTTTCTCTTTTTTTTTTTTCTTCTTCTTCTCATCTTTTTACTTTCTTTATCAATTTTTCTCTATCTTTCACAAGATCACTCATATTTTTCAGCAATGGTGTCAAAGATTTAATATGAACTCAACTTTTACAGCTCAATCACCATTCCTTTTATGATCTTTCTTTTCTTCTTCTTTTTCAATTTTCTTTTCTTTCACTCCTCTTTTGTTTTCATTGCTGCTGTTCTTTTCTTTTTCACTTTTTCTCTTCCCATTATTTCTAGCAGCTTTCTGTTTTTCTTTTCTTGTTTTCACTCTCTCTTTTCTCTTTCTTTCCTTTCTCCAACTCAACACACTATTGATACATGACTGAAAGTAATGAGTCATGATCCTTCTCTAAGTACTCTCTCTCAACATTCTCTTACATGTACTTTCATCCATCAAGAGTATAAAGATTTGGAAAATTTATTCAACTCTAAAAAACAAGCAATGGACAAAGTATGATAATGGGTTTTAAAGAAAGAAATCAAAAATTTAGGCCGAAAATAGGCACTAGGGATAATATAACAATAGGTAGGCTTGAAAAGCTCAAACTATCTAAAGAAGGCCTATTACCGTCATCCTTAAGCTAAATCATGACTGTTTTTTTTATTTCGCCTCGAGAGGTATTCAAGTAAGTTATGGAATGCTTCATGAATTTTAGTAGAAAAACAGGTTTAAGAACAATGCAAGCATTTGATCAAGAACTACTTCGCCCAAGTGCATGCAAAAAGTCATACATAAGCCATAAATGATCTAGAACATATACTCTATAATCCATCATAAAGACATGCATTAAAAATACAGCTTGAAATCTCCAAGAAAATCAAAGAAATTTTCAAAATTTTTTATTTTACAAGAAGGATAAAGGATACAAGAATGATGCATAGAAGAACTTTCAATTGAACCACTCCCCCACACTTAAACTCGGCATTGTCCTCAATGGCCAAAGAAATAGAACAAAGAATAAACAATGCCATGGGACCAAAAATGTAAAGGAGAAGAGATAAGAAAAATAAACTTCCATTCATTTTGCATTGTGTTGTACAAGAGCTGAATGCTTGAAGAACGAGGCATTGTCAAAGTACCTAAAAAGAAAAATACAAAAAAGCACACCAAAGCATAAAAACTAGAAAACATAAAAAATAAAAAAAAAAGAAAGAAAATAGTACAGAACAGAAAAAAGAAGAAATAAAAAACTACGAAAAAGGAAAAAAAACATTAAAAGAGAAAGGAAAAATAAGAGTGATCGAGAAAATGTAGACAATCATTATCAGTCCTGCTCATCATCATCATCAGCCAGTGTGGAGATTCCTACACCACCTTGTTGCCCAGAAGAATCCTGCCTCCATTCGGCCAATTGCTGCTCCATAGTAGCTTACCGTCTCGCCATGTCATCCATAGTACCCTACAAGCTTAGGAGCATCTCCATTTGCTGGTCTAAGCATCCCAGTACGGTAGTCTCAAAGTCAGTCCGTGGTTGGGACTGAGAACTGCTAGCTCGTGCACATGCTGGTGGTGGTGGTGGGTGTTCCTCCTCCACAGTGAGTGGCCTAACCTAACCGGGATGTCTGAACTCGAAGGGAGTTAGCCACTTCTTCAACTCCTGGCTGTACTTGTACCCGCAACTCATCAGAGTTTGTTCAATCATTATATCGTGCTCAATGATAGCCTCTATCAGTTCTCCCTCAAGACTGACACCAAAGTCTTTCAAAATTTCCATTATAACCAAAGGAAAAACGAAGCCTTCTGTAGAGAGATGGTGATGAACAACATCCCTAATGGATTGGATGATCAAGGGTGCAAGAGGGATAGGTAGTGTGTTCATCATCCAATGCAAAATATAAGTGTCAATAAGTCGGGTCTCATTAAAACCACTAGCACAAGGTACAACATTGAACCTAAACATATAGACTAGAACTCTAAAGTTGGCAGCAAGATCGTTGTTTGAATAGAAACTATTGGCTTGAAAGGCATTATGCTTATACAACCCTAGTGTGGCTCTAGTCCCGCTAGCATCCCAATTCGGGTCGGAAAGATTTTTTTGATTATTCACGTCTATCCCTTGCTAAGAATCATCGTCAAATACCTGGAGGAGGTTAGCTAATTAATTTTGGGTGATGACAATGGGGATTCCTTTCATTCTCGGTTCAATATGGGGAAGGTGTTTATTGCCCTTGTCAACCATATTGGCATAAAATTCCTTGATGAGCACTAGACAATACTTCCCTTTTAGTTGTACTATCAACCCCCATCCTAGTCTTCTAAACATCATTCTCAATTTGAGTGCACGGTCTAGGGTGGGTGCGAAAGTACGCTCGACAATGATTTTATTAGATGCTCTCCTATTGTACCATTCCTCACAAAATGCATCTATAAACTCAGAAGGTCTAAGGAACAAAGGATCGACAGATGAAGGGGTTGAGGATGAAGAAGCCCTCGCCCTTTTAGAAGAATGACCCCTTGCTCTAGACATGGTATCAAGGAGTGGTGAAAATAGGAAGAGAGAACAATTGAGCTCAAAGATTTAACATGGGGCCAACTACCCTTTACAAACACACTTCTCAAATCTCACTCAACCCTCAACCAATCTCACAACCACCTAACCCAAACTCCTTCAATATATATCACACTCCAACCAACAATCAATTCAACACAACCTGCAACAATACATGTAAAGTTCCCTGTAACGCAAAAACGTGTTGAATATCCTCAATGCATGCAAGTAGACATGGTCATGTTAAAGAAGGCATCATTATGGAATTATGTGAAAAACAATACACGTTCCATATATAGCCCATACTAAACCATCACAAATAGCCACAATTCCACCCTTAGCTATATGCATGAAGCCCCTAATGATCATATGCATGAATCAAGTATCAAAGAATTATTAACTCCTAATCTAATCCAACTCATGAAGCTTCAAGGAGTAATGCACAATTCAAGCTAACATACACAATCCTAATTTTTGGCCAAAATTGTCCCTAAGATTAGAAAAAATCATCTACACCATTTTAACCGTGGAAATTGAATAAAAATCATACCTTTGTGCTCATGTATGCATGGGAAAGCAAAATATGTAAGCTTTTTGTAGAAATCCAAGCTCCTTGCTCGTGGATTGAATATGACGTTGTTGTGACAAATGGAGGATTTTGATAGTTTTGATCTGTAGGATCAATAAAAGAGAAGTAGATAGATGTTATAGAAGTGTTTAGGAGGTGAAAATCTAATTTTGGGAAGTGGGGAATGTGAAGCTGGCGCGGGTTATAAAGAATTTGAGAGGGAGATTAGAGATTTTGAAGAAAGAGTGACCAGAATGGCCTATAAGAGCATCTCACCCGACATAAATCGGCGTCGGTCCTAGCCATAGCCAGCGCCGGCTTTGTTCTATCAAGTTCTCCAATTTTATTTTTTTTTCATAAAAATGAGAAACATGCAATAATAATGAACAATGCACTGCAATTCATGAAAAATAATTAACCAAAACGACAAAAGTAAAAATTGTCTCAATCATAAAACCGAAAGCAAAGTAAATGGAAAAACTATCTTTAATGCTTTCCACGGCTTTGATCCCGTGGATTTTCCTTCGTGTTTCCTGTCAATGTCCCAGCTAGACAATCTCCCAGTAGTTTAGCTAACTGACCAATTTGGTTCTCCAAATTGCGCATGGAGGCCTCTAGGTTACTTGTTGTCACATCGACCCCTTGGAACTTAGTCTCTGTGATACTTACCAATTGGCCAATCAACTCTTCCAATGGTGGCTTTAAAGGTACTGCAGTATTGTTCATGGGGTTTTGACTCCTTTGATTGCCTCCAAAATTGAAAAAACCCTACCTAGGTTGATTTCCATTGCTCCAAGAAAAATTATGGTGATTTCTCCAACCAGGATTATAGGTAGAGCTATAAGGGTTGTTACCTGGCCGAACATTACCTACAAAAGCCACTTGTTCCAAAGTTTCTTGGAATAACCCCATATTTTGGCATTCATGATTGGGGTGTCCCTCTCCACAGAAATCACAACTTACGTTTAACACCTGGCCTTGAGACATCACCATCTGTTCCATCTTTTGGGTTAAGGCGTCCACCTTAGCTTCTAATGCTGCCACAGCATCCATCTTGTGTACTCCTTGCACATGAGCTCTAGACCTTATACAGCCCCAAGAATAGTTATTAGAAGCTAAATTTTCAATAAGCTCACATACCTGTTTCGAGGTCTTATGATTGATGGAATCCCCTGCAAAAGAGTCCACCACTTGACGTGTCGCAAACGTGAGGCCATTCAAAAAGATAAGCATCTGCATTCATAGCTCAAATCCATGGTATGGGCATTTTCTTAACATCTCCTTAAATCTCTCCCAACTTTCATATAAGGGCTCAGAGTCTAATTGTTGGAAGGCAAGTATCTCGTTCCTAAGCTTGGCTATCCTAGCTGGAGAAAAATATTTGGCCAGAAATTTTTCAGCCAAGGCATTCCAAGTAGTGATAGAACCGGTAGGTAAAGACTTTAACCAAGATTTGACTCTATCCCTCAAAGAAAAAGGAAAAAGTCTTAACTTTATGGCATCCTCCAAAACACCATTCATCTTAAAAGTATCACAAATCTTAAGGAAACTAGCTAAATGAGCATTGGGATCTTCTTCAGGTAGCCCAATGAATTGAACCGTGTTTTGAACCATTTGGATAATGTTGGGCTTTATTTCAAAATTATTTACATTTATCCTAGGCCTAGTGATACTCAAACCTGTGCCCGACATGATAGGAAAGTCCTAATCCTACTCTTATGTCCTACAAAAATTTTTATGGGTTTCATACCCTTCTTGATTCTTTAGCTTTCCTTAATTTTTAATCAATTAGTTTGATTAATTTATTAAAGCCAATTTTATTCCAGAACATTTCAGCAAGGTTCTGTGAGATTTAGGTTTCGAAAATGGCTATAAATGAGTTATCTTGTGGCCGAAAATGGGGAGGAGTTTTGGAAGGTTCCCAAGAGAATTAATCTGTATGGTTGAACCTTCAAAACCTCCAACCTAGCTGTGTTCATTTTCTTCATGTTGTAAACTGAAATTTTTTCTAGCTTCTTGTTCAGTCCAAGTGTCAAAAATTTCAGCCATATTTGTCTCCCAAATGCTGCCAGAAAAATGGCCATTTCTCTTAGCCTGGGGACTGAACATTCCAGCCAAACCGAGCTGCTCAAATATCTGTGCAAATCAGAAAATTTTCTGGACAATTTTCGCAGCATTGGTGAGCCAAATCCAAGATGTTTCTTCCAGTGTTTCACCCAGCAACTTAACCTCATTTTTCCTCCATAAAGAAGGCTGGAAACTAACCTTGAAAGACCTCTGAATATTCCTTCAAATCTTCTGCAAGCTGATTGGAAAATAGAAGCAAAATTTGCCCAGAAATTTCCAACAACTTGCAAAAATCTGTTCAAGAATTTCCAGCCTTGTTTCTTCTTCAGCCTTGTCCGAAACCTCCACCATTTTTCTGTACAAATTCTCCTTGAACAGCCATGAACTAATCTTCATCATCTTCCCCAACATTCTTCTTGAAAACTAGTCCATGGCTACTCCTAAAATATCTCCATCAATCATGCCAATCAAGCCATTGATTGAGGACCAAAATTCCAGCAAACATATTCAGTAAACTACCATAAATCATCCCTCAAACAACCAGAAATCTCTTCACCATTGTACACCATATTTTCGGCCACCATTAAGCTCCTTCAAACAGCTTTCATTCCAGCAAAAACCCTAGCCAACTAGCCGGCCATTACAGTTTCCAAAAGCTCTCCATTAACCAAGATCTTCTTACCATATTTTGTTTCCAAAATTGATTCCCTAAAATATTCTTTTTGGATTTCAAAACAACCAGCCTTCCTTTTTCTCTCAAACCAGAAAAATCAATTACCAAAACCTCTCAAAAAATTTGGCCACCCTATTCCCTCAGAATTTCAGCCAGCTTCAACCAAATTCTCTCCATTCTTTTCAACCTTCAAGAACACCTACTACCCTCCTCACGCCTAAGGCCACCAAAACCACTTCAATCTTCTTCAAAAAAACTCCAGATCACACCTACTCAACCCCTTGAAACCACTTCTGCAATTTTTAACATCAAATACTAAAATCCAAGTCTCTCTTTTGGATTAAAAAACCAGAATTTTCTTGAAGGCTCAAGAACACCTTCAAGGTAAGCATGATCAATCATCTTCATCTTCATTCATCTTCAACTTCTAATGAATATATATATATATATATATATATATATATATATATATACACTAATGGACTCTCTCTCTCTCCTCTCTCTCTCTCTCTCTCTCTCTCTCTCTCTCTCTCTCTCTCTCTCTCTCTCTCTCTCTCGGCCGAATGGTTGCTTCAACCATGGCCGTATTCTCTCCTTCTCTCTTGGATAGATCAAGCCTCCTAAGAGTAAGGATTCCTTTGAAACTACTCCAAGGTAGTCATCAATCAAGTAAGCCTCTTCAACCTTCTCTTTAAATTCTAGATTCATGTCTCTAGGATGATATTGGAAGGAGATGGATTATGATTAGGGTTTGAGCATGTGTTGTTGTGAAGGAGTTGAGATTGAAGTATGAATAAATGTGTTTGTATGATGGATATGGGATTGTTGCATGAGATTATTTGTCTTGGTTAATTGTATGGTGTTTTTAGGGTTTTGTTGCATGCTCTTCATGTCATGAGTAGTATGATTGAATAAGCATGTTAGAGATTATGTCACCTTTGGTGAATAGGATTTTTGTTCATGTATGATTGTTAAAGCCATGAATATGTTTATGTTAGTAGAGTTTGGATCATGCCTTGGTAAATTTAGATCTATGCCTTTATTCTTGATTTGGATGATTTGATGAATTGGTGTGGAGTGTATGTTCATGATTATGGTTAGCAATAAAAATATGATCATGACCTTGTTGTCCCTAAGCTAACTTTATTTCATTAATAAAATGATTATTACTATAATTTCTTCTAGTAAATTTCGAAAACCCTAGGAAGATGTGGATTTGGTCGCTTATATAAAATAGTGATATTTTAGTCAAATAAATGATAGGTTTTATTAAAGAAATAAAATATATAGATTTTATATAAAATAAAATGTATAGAAAATAATAATAAAGCCTTTTATATAAATATTCATAATAGGTAAAATATTAATTTTGTACATCTTATATTCATAAATAATACCAAAAATTATTTATTGTCTTTTAATCAAAACCTATTAAAATTCACTTTCAACTAATTTTAGTTACCAATTATTTTCTAACAATTAACTATTAATAGATTATTATTTTAAATAATACCATCTAGAACCTACGACCCTTCATCAAATAAACTCTAACCTATTTTTAGCAAGATTCAAACCTTCAACTTATTGCACCTATTTCCCAAAACCCTCATTATTTTAATATCAGACTAGACTTAGCTTATAAACCCTTTTATTCATTATCTGGCCTTAAAGCTTGAGACACTAGGATCATGGTTGCAGTAAGTTGAGCTAGAATTATTTGTGGAAGTGAATTTTGGCTTGAGTATAATTATGGCTCATGTTTAACCCAGGCGGGGTTAGGTCAGCTATTGGAGACCTTTATTTTGAGCAAGGATCAGGTAAGCTCCTACATAAAACCTATTTGATGCAAAATGATTACTATGGCAAGCCAAATGTAGAGTGCGTGGACACTCACTTCTGTAAAGGCAATTGAGGATTATTTCCTTTCTCATTTCAGGCAAACAGATTATTTGAAAATCAAAGGGGCAGTTTTACTCAAACCCTAAAGCTCTTGCTAAAACCAGTTTTGTCCCAAACTTTGGAAATCCTTAATTGTCATTTTCAAGTGGAACTATGTTTTGTTCATTTTCCACCAAGTGGAATAAATTACATTGAGTACTCAATAAACGTGGACTGCTAGAACTAGTCTTTGAAGGGTTAGGGTAAGTCTCTTAGTAGGTGGCACCTCTGAGGGGTGAGTCCTTCCTAGATAAGATGTCAGTCCAGTAAGTTGTGCCGGTCCGAGCTAGCAGCTTTCAGTCAAGTGGACTGTATGTTGCGGAAATGGACAACCGATTTTGTTTGGGTGTAGAGAATGAGGAGTATCTCACCCAGTAGGCCGATCACCTACTTTTGTCAATTTGCACAAAGTGTGGCATTCTGACCGTTGCATGGTTATAGGGCCCAACGTATGGTAACCCATGATCACCTTTTGAGTGGTTGACTTTATTGAACATGTATGGTTGGAAAAGCCAAAACGCCACTCTTGATTTTGACTACTATTTGTTGCTTGCTAGTATTTCTCTTATGAAGATTTTACATCTTGCATTCACGAACTGTTTTCACTGGACACTCAAAGCACACACGGACTTACTGAGATTTTTATCTCATCACCCTTTTTACCATGATTTCAGGTCAATCCTGCTATGGGGATAAGTAGCTAGTTGTTGCCTGCCTTGGAAGATTTTCTAATATTTATTTTGTGTAATGCTTTGGGAGTTGAGAGTGAACAATTTCTATCTTAGATTTGTTTTTTTGAATTCTTGGATTGTAATAAGTTTTAATTTTAAAGTATTATTTTATTTCTATTATTCTGATTGTGTGACCTAGTTATAAAGACCCCTTGTCCTTTGGACGGGGCGACATCCTCAGCCCTGTTGAGCCTAGATAGTGGGGTGTTACAAGGTACATGACAAAGAAGAAAGTTGGAAAGAATAAACAGCAAAAGGATATCACTTTCAAAAGGATGTACTACTTCCCTTTAACTTTGAGATTGTAGAAACTTTATGCCTCTAAAAGAACTGCCTAAAAACATGGGATGCATGATTAGAGCTAACCAAATGATGGACTAATCAGCCATCCGCGAGATAGCGAAGCTTGGAAGTTGGTAGCACTTTGATCATACTTATCCTGAGTTTGCCCACGAGGCATGGAATGCATGCCTGGGACTGTGCATAGATGGTTTTTCACCATTTGGAATGTCTAAAAATTAGTATTTTAGTTAGCCTATCAATGTAACTCCTTATAACCTACTATTATAGATGTGCATGAAAGATCAAGTTATATTCTTGACAATTATAGTACTCAGTCCCAAGAGTCTGAAGAGTAAAATCGATCTCTTTCTCCAACCTTTAATAGATGAATTGAAGCAATTGTGGTTTACTGGAGTTCCAACACATTACATTTCAAGAAAAAAAAAAAAAAACTTTCAAATGTAGGCATCACTTTTTTGGACTATAAATGACTTCCCAACATATGGTATGCTGAGTGGGTGGAGCACAAATGGAAGATTAGCGTGTCCATATTACAAGGAGTAGACAACGCCCTTCCAAACTATAACTAATTTTAGTTCACATAGCATTTAGTCTCTAATGGATATATTATTTGAACTTTATTTTTGTCTTTTTGGTTGAGATTTCATTTAACTAAAGTACGTGACATCTTGTTTTGATTGTATGAACATTACTATTTGAATATTTATATTTATTTTATTTACTTGTTGCAATAAAGTGGCAAATCAATATACCTGATTAAATAAAGTAATCATGCTTGTATAGTTGAAAATAATCCTAGTAGAGAGTTTTGGAAAGAATTAAGCGGTAACATTATTTGTTGATTTTCGACAAAGAATTGGATGAATTTTGATATAGATATGATGATCCTACTACTCATGAAGAAAAATGCTTGGAAATATATGATATTGATGGCTACCTTTGGCATAAAAGGTTAGGCCATGTCTTTATTGATCTGTTAAATAGATTGTCCATTAAAAAGGTATTAATATATGATATTGATGAATTTTATGTTGTTGAGCAAAATTGTTATTGTTGCTTCATCTACCCATCTTAACTATAGATCTTCTATTCCATTATTTGGAGAAGATATTTAATGGTTGTGTCATCAAAGTGTTTTTAAATAGGATTAGATTGTTTCGGTTTTTTTTTTTTTTTGCGCTATGTAATTTTGGGTGGATTTGCATAAATAGTGCAAATATTTGTGTAGAAAAGTTCATGAAATTATTGTAGCATAGTAGAATTAGAACAGAAGAGTTGTTCCATTTTTCTCTATTTACTATCGATTAGCATTGTTATATCAAAATTTTTTATTATTTGATTATTAGATTTACTGGTATTATGAATATTGATAACTAATCTCTAAAAATTTAGTTTTTGACCTTATTGTAAAATCAAACTTTTCGTTCATAAAAATTTTTGAGGGAATTCAAGATGGAGAGGAGGAAAGATATTTTGTTCATGATTGAGAGTAATATTTGTTGGGTGCAGATTTAAGTGGGATGAATCTGAATTATGCCCCTTCCTTAATACTAATAAATATAAGATTCAACAAAATTTTTAGGTTGACAAATTTTAATTTTGGGATAGACATACACGCAATTCTTCGTATGTAAACAAGAATATAGGCACAAATTTGGTACACTAAGGAATTAATAACCAAAATAAATATACAATATAACATTTACTTAATACATATCATAATATATTTTATTATACCATTATTATTTATTAATCTACTAAATTATTTCATTAAATAATGTTTTGCATTAACCTACTAACTCCGTGATATAAAGAATATACAACATGAGTTAAGTTCTGCAAGATAAATACAATCCTTCAGGAAAAGTTCTTAATACCTTTCATTTTTGTGTACATGGATTCTTCTCCTTCGAAAACACAATTGCACCCTGTAATACTTCCTTAGTTTTTCTTCCTATATCCTTCTTGAACTTCAATATGCTCCTTAAACATATAACTAAATCTATCCCAAATTCCTTTAGTGCTTTGTTCTACAGAAATAGTGAATAGATGGACGATTGTAACTGGATGTATAATCATAAAACTCAAGGGTTAAAGGGAATTTTTGCAAATTATAAAAGAGGGGTAAAGGAATTCATTAGTTTCACATTGTTACATGCACAATCAGTTCGCCTGCGATGTCTGTGTTCGAAATGTAAGAACAAAAAATACTACTCAACCAATGAAGTAGAGATGCACTTGAATAGATGGTGATTT